>JXCR01140680.1:0-14130 GCA_002079205.1 Phalaenopsis hybrid cultivar | reverse complement strand
TACTTAATAATATTATCCTTAAAATTTAAGGACCCCCAATACACAACATAGAGTTAGGAAGGTTTCCAAAATTTTACTTTTTCAGCTCTATATACATAAATGCTCTAACATGCAGGTGGTGGAACGAGAAGACTCGTCAGGTACACTTTTACAGTTTACAGCGTTTTATAGTTTTTCTTGTACTTTTCTACTGCTTTTCTTTTATGCTTGTACCATACTTACTGCATAAAGAACACTTGCATGTTAAAAAAAAAATAAAACCAAAACCAAAAAACAAAATTTTAAACAAAAATACCTCACAACATTTCAAAATATAAGACAACTCAAAACTTAATCACAAACATCACAAAAAATACAACTTCAACTAAATTAAAACGTCTCTATTGGAAGATCGGGAACCCTCGGAGGAGGTAACCTACGGTTGCTAACGAAGTTTTTCACGGTCTAAATGAAATTATAAAACTCATTAAGTTGAGTTTATTAAATTCATTTGGACCAAGTGATTCCAATAGAAAATAGTGGTGTGGAGCCGTGGAGATCTTGACCGGTGTCGCTTTAATCAACTTTAATATGCCCATAATAAAATTTAAAAGAACTTTAACCATAGGANGAAATTGTGACTTTACAAAATCATTATAAATATATAAATCTAGGTTCATAAATTCTTGCATATTAAAAGTTGGATCAAGTTTTTGGCGTCATTGCTGAGGGTTTAAATCTTCTACTAGTGGTGTCAAATTCTTGTATTTTTAGGTATATAAAAAGTCGTTGTCAAGTTTTGGCGCCGTTGCCGGGGAAGCTTCGGTAAGAACTTTTGGAGAATTCTAGTTGAAGTAATTAAGCTTAGCCTTGGAAAATTGTAGTGTCGTAAAAAGTGTTTTGTGTGAAAAGTGCTTTTATATGAAAAAGTGTTAAAAAAAAATTGTTTGTGTGAAAAATAAGGTATTCGTGAAAATGTTTTGTTGTGTTGAATATATTTCATCTGTTATTTGTTTAATTGTTAATGTATTGTTTGTTGTGTTGCGTATGCGAAACAAAGGATCTGCAGGACTTGTGTCTTATGTTCCCAAGTTTGAAAAAAAGAAAAAAAATAAAAATACAAAGAGGCCTCAAAAAACTAGAAATGGAAATGGAAAAATTTTAAAATAACAACTTGGAAAATCATCATACTTCATTGAGGGATTATCCTACGGCAGATGAAATTCACTCAAGTATAGAAAACTCTATCGTAGAAGCTGACTCGTTTGAAATAAATGCCGAGATTATCCAACTGGTGCGGAATAATCAGTTTGGGGGAACTCCTTTGGAGGATCCCTATTTACACTTATCAAATTTTGTAGAACTTTGTGCTATATTTTGTTATAACGGTATGTCAGACGATGTTGTCAGACTAAGGCTTTTTTCTTTCTCACTAAGGGATAAGACTAAAATGTGATTATATTCATTAGCACCAGACTCTATTAAAAATTGGGAGGAGTTAACTCAGAAATTCCTAACTAAGTATTTTTCACCTTCAAGGACTACTAAACTTAGAAAAGATATTATCTCATTTTGTCAGTATGAAGGAAAATCAATATACGAAGCCTGGGAAAGATTTAAGGAACTCCTAAGAAAGTGTCCACATCATGCTCTGCCTCATTGGTTAATCAATCAAACTTTTTATAATGGGTTAGTAAAATCCCTAAGGTTTATAATTGATGCTGCTGTAANTGATCGAGCCTCACCCTCAACTCTTGTGTTCATCCTTCGGGATAGATATAGGATTTGAGGTAAAGCGCTTTTATATTTAAACTATGAAAATTATGGGGTCAGTTTGACTTCATCTTTTTCAAAACTAAAATTTTTTTAACCTAAACTATGAAAATTATGGGGTCAGTTTGACTTCATCTTTTTCAAAACTAAAATTTTTAAACCCAATACATTGGTTTCACAGATCAAACGGATGTCATAACTTTCTTTAGTTTATTTGATCGATTTATGAAAATTATGGGGTCAGTTTGACTTCATCTTTTTCAAAACTAAAATTTTTTAAAACGTCCTTCCGAAGCGGGCAACGGGATTTCAACTCTGATGACCGACAGCTTCTTACGGGCAAACCCCACACCAAAAATAGTGTCGACACTGAGTGTAATCTTATTAGCTACTTTATGCGTTGACTGTTGAATACTAATATAAATACATCCTAGTTAATGTAAAAATGTCAATTGATCAAGTGAAAATGACACTCGAATGGAAATGGTCCATTTAAAGTGTTAATGACTCAACAAAAGCAAAATATGCTAGGGATGTGAGAGAATATAAAATTGGATATGCTTAAATAAAAATAAATTGGACAAATTTAAGCATGTATAAGTATGTTCAAGTGAGATTGATCCATCTATATATATGGGTATAATGTTTTGCTGGAGATATACATCTAACCAAACATAAAAATCTGTCCTACGCAGGCATATATCTAAGAAGGGTGATAAGTTAGAGGAAAGTGAACCCTCTAAATCTAAGATGGTCAAGATATCAGTGGTTTTCTTAGACACAAAGAAATCAAAAGGATTAGGATAAGATATGACGCTAAATAAAGAAAGCACGCATACAATGAGCTAAATCTAAAACCTAACCCTATTTACATGATAGTATGGGATGATAAATGATATATATGTGATATATATCATAAGGGACGGTTTTGGGCTATTCTGAGGCTAGCGAAAGACAAACCTTAAAATGCAAAAGACAAGAATTAATCACAATTTTTTATATGATTAATGTTTGTTGCTGATCTTATATAAATCTGTTTGTTATCTGTTTGCACCTAAAGTTTTTTTTATATTGAGCATTTTTAGGCTTAAAAAGCTTGGTTATGTTTGTTATATGTTTGCTACTACTCCCAGCTTCATGTTAAAATTCATTAACAATGAGTTGAGGTAACCTCATCAAGTACAACTATGAAGTTTGAAAATGTTTATTTTCTGTTATTTTAAGCAATTTAAGTGAAAATTTCTTTTGGGTGAAAAAATGCATGGTGAATTGAATTTAGTTAAATCAACGTTTAATTATGTATTGCATTTTGTTTGGTAAATATTTACATTTAAATTTCGCAGACCCTTTTGTTTGGTAAATTTGATACACTTTTAATGGAATTTGTGGAAGCTAACAATAACATTATTATAGCTTTTTTGTCAAAGATGTATTCAAGTCAATTTTCAAAAGGCCAGGATGGTTACTCAAATGAACACTTTCCTGGTTTAGCCTTATTGTTAGGTCCATGTTACCAAAACTCAAACTATTCATGTCATTTTTCTTGACCATGTTTGGGAGCCAGTGCTTAATATTCCAGATTTAACTAATTTTAGTTGGGTTTGGGTTGCCAAAATTCAAAACTTCGTCTAATTTTCATAACCAAACCTAGTGGTCTAGACTTCACATTTATGTTTCTCTAATACAAATCGACTTTGTGTTTGAGTATTCCCTAACTTGAGTCATTTAAAAACTTAGGAAATACAACTGGATAATTTGTGTGTATCTTATCATTTTCTTAGATTTAGCCAATTTCAACTAGGACCAGTTTACTAAAACCTAAAATTACTCTCCCCAATGTGAGTTGCATACCCACATTTAAATATATGAGAGAGAAGTTTATAGCTTCCTTCTTTTCCTAATTTAGCCACTTGGTTGGGTTTGAATCATAAAAACCCAAAATTATCCCCTTGAGAGGTCACCATTCAGAATAACAAATGAGTTTATTTTGTTAGCTGAATTTTTCAATAACCTTAATATGGGTCCTTATTGTTTCCCCAATGTGATTTATATACTTTCCTTAAAGAGAGATTATAGGAAGATTTTCTCATTCTTATATCCCAATTTAGCCAATATTGGTTGGGTTTGGCTTATCAAATCCTAAATTATTTATTAGGGTGAGTCGCACATTGAATTGATGATGTGATGTCTTAGTCACTGTTGACTCTTGTGTCTTCCTCAACGTGAGTTATACACTTGCATATGGATATTATAAGATTTAGTTTCTCACTTATCTCCTTTCGATTAGTTCTCTAATTGAGTTTGGGAGTTATAACTTGACATACTATTTTTTTAATTATCTTATATCTGATTCTAGGAGTTAGAGCACGATGCATCATTCAATTAATTCTCTAAATGAGTTTGGAATTTAGAGCCTGACCTACCTTCCAATTAGTTCTATAATTGAGTTTGGGATTTAGAGCCCAACACACTCTTTTTTTGGGTTATCTCATAGCTGAGTTTGGTATTTAGAGCCAGACACACCTTCCGATTAGTTTTCTAACCAACTTTGGGAGTTGGATTCTGACACACTCTTTTTTTTTTGTTATCTCGTAGCCCAGTTTGGAAGTTAGAGACTGACACACCTTTCAATTAGTTCTATAATCAAGTTTGGGAGTCGTAGCTTAACACCTCTTTTTTTGGTTATCTCATAGCTGAGTTTGGAAGTTAGAGCCCATCACACCATTTGATTAGTTCTTTAATCAAGTTTGCGAGTTAGAGTCCAATTCACTCTTTTTTTTTTGTTCTCTTAGCTGAGTCTAGGAGTTAGCCCCCAACACATCTTATGATTAGTTCTTTAATTGAGTTTAAGAGTTATAGTTTGATACACTTTCTAAATAATTATCTGATTGAGTCAAAGAGCTAGAGCTCAACATATACTTTACCCCAGTGGGATCATTATTTTTCGAGTGCAATGTTGCTTAGATAAACTTTTTCTCTTAAGACCCATTTAGTTTGAAGCTATATATAATTTTTTTTTTTATTTTGGTATCCAAACAGTGTTTGATTTTTAAACCCACCCAATTCATTTTATAGCATACCTTTTCTGAGATTGTTATGTGTTGTATTCAACTAATGTTTGGTTTTTAAAACAAGTTGAGCTTGACTTATTGTAACATGACTTTTTGTGAAGTATGCTACTCAGCTGATGCTTGGTTTTATACTTATCCAGTTTGGCTTCATCTCATGTCTTTTCTAAGACTGTTACCGATGTTGCCTGATAGGTACTTAGTCGTAGACCCATCTATTTTGTCCTCATAATGTGACCTTATCTAAGCTTATCATACCCTTTTCATTCAATCATTGAAAGGTTGCATACCCATTTTCTTTGAACTTCACAGTGTGAATTTTTTAAGTACATCTTGCAACTAATCAAGGTCGTCTGCCTGTTCTAAAATTTGTTGTAGCGAGACTTTTATAAGTTCATTATCCAACCAGTGTTTGATTCTTAAATCTACCTACATGATTTTGTAGCATATCATTTTAGAAATCACTTCCCATTTCATCTGATCTACGAGATCTTCAAGCTTGTTTCAGTCTGGATACTATGGCGCAACTTCTCCAATTTCATCACCCCAATTGTTGTTTGTTCCTATACCCATCTTGTTGACTTTTTAGCGTGTTCTTTTCTAAGATTATTGTAGTTTTCTTTGGCTAGGTATATACATATTTTAGTTGAAAACCTCATGGTGTACACATCGGATGAGCGCCAATCATCAACAAACGCACTGCATCTAATTGACATAGTGCTCTTTTTGGGATCCTTTGTTGGCATCATTTTTATCATATTTTTGATGCCATCATCCTATATAAATACCCAAGAATTCAATTTTTCATTTGAGGGGGTTCAATATGCAAAATTGGGTAGTTCATGTATGGTGTCGCGATGCCAACCTTCGATGTCGCAATGTCAGAGCTTTCCTATTGTTCATATGCATGTGAGAGCACCTAAAAATGGGTCTCAATAAATCAATTATGGGCCACAACACCATTTCCTACTATTGCAGTGCCAATCTTTCTTTAAAGGATGTTAAGGGCCCACTATGGGAAAGTAGCGCAATTTTACAATATTTTGACTGAATTTTGACCTATAATCACAGTGCTAGTCTTTGGAGACGTTGCACTCCATCAATTTCATTAGTGGCTATCATTCATAGTTGATGTGAAAGTGAATGAGCCATTAAAATCATAAGGGCACGCCGCAGTTCTGTGTAAAGGCTTTGCGTCGCCTTTTCCATCTATAAATTAAGTATTTGTTCAAAATGAAATCTCATTTCATTCTAAATCCCTCATTTTGAATCTCTATGATTTCAAATTTCTAATGAATTGGGATGGCATCTGGTGCGTGTTTAAGAGTATAAACTGAAGCTGTAAGTGTTTTTGACACCCCTAATATTCATTATTTTGTGAGTGTTTAGACTCAATAAAGGATGTATGGGTATATTATTTTCCCTCAAGATTTATGTTATAAGAAGAGGTACTTAGTATCGCAAAGCATAAGGGAAGATGTTCTATTAGCCCCTCCTCTCACCCCTTCATGTCAATGCACTATCTCCAAGCATATCCAAAGGTTATGGGCCACCATTACTGTGGTTGATCGAAAGGTTGATTCCCTTTTACATCATGTTAATCACATCGAGTGACAACTAAATTGATTATTCAAACATCAACAAGGAATGCTTGAATCCACTCCCTACAAGTCCTTTTCAGGGACCTGATTGAGTGCGATGGCAGATCAAAATGATGATGTCCATAGATACGTGTTCGGAGGCAAATAGTCACTCATACCTATATGATATATTCCTTACCATTCAGGGAAAAACATTTCTTATATTTACATAAAATAATTATATATAAAATCTTTTTAATTTCATGAAGAAAATGTCTACTTTGATGTCCTTAAATTCATATGTGAGAAATTTAGGCTCATACTTGTGTGGTTAAATATACAAAAAATTAGCTTAGCACCATAGGATCAATCCTAAGTGCTTTATTGTTATGAGCTTAAAGCCGCAACACCTAGTTAGAGAGTTGGACTGTCGAGTGTCACATGCCACCACTCAAAATCAACTGATAGGTCCCAAGGACATGAGCTAATTAGATGAAAGTAAGTGCCACATTATTAGCTCAATGGTTCCACTAAGTTGGTGCCTAAGTGAAATTTTAACAAGTGTTAGTGCATCAGTGACAAAGTATTTCCTTTCAGTTGATGTCACATTAGCTGCGCCTAGATGCTTCGAACTAGAGTCAAGGCACCATTCTGACTCGTCTAACATGTGTCAGCATGCCACTACACGATTGATGTCCTGTCGATTGATGTAACACTCACCACATCAACAATGCATCATCACCAGTTTTGGGCCCCAAGATGCCATTATAAAATGACAAATTTATGTACCTATTGATATGTGGTGGGAACATTATGTGGCAAGTGCTTCCCACATAAGTAGTGCCTAAATGTCATGACCCAATGTTGCGATTTTGGACTAACTTCTTTCCCTTTAAAAGAGGCAGCCTCAGTTGGTCATTTTGCTTTCTAGCCCTTATTTAAACCTCCCTTAGAGGCAACCAAGGGATTAATTCTTCCTCTCCTTTTGTGCTTCCTTTCCAGCAAGCTTCCTCACCATTGGATAGCACTGATGATTGCAGCAGCCATGCAGAGCATCCATAGAGCAAGCTTGGAGCATAGAACCTTAGGGGCATACCTAAATCTCTTTACAAAGGTGAAAATATTAAGACCTTTGTATTTCCTATTCATAGAACCCCTAGGTTTTACGTTAAAGGAGTAAGTGTAGATTTTAGTTAGAAAAAAGCCCTAACATAGGATCCCTTCTTTTAACCCACTACACATTTTGAGTGAAGTGAGCATGTTAGAGCCTATATATTTAGCCTTAGTGACACAGTGCCACACTTAAGGGTGAGAATGTTACACTACTTTCTTTGGCACATCTTCTAAGCACCACCTTCTAGCACTTCCGCTCTAAACATATTATTGTTACACAGTGCAGTAGAATTATTTCCATAATCCCATGACATAATCATCTTCTTCAACTTTAGCTTGATGCTCATGCCCTGCCTGGCGGAGATGGAGCACCAATCCCACTTCTGATGGTAGAGAGCTATAAGGTTATTCCTAGAATTGAGGTCTTTTTTTGACTTTACATCATTTTAGCTTAAAGCTATGGTGCTATGCTATGAAACTTAGGTACTTGGTCCTGAGCTAACCATCCAAGAGTTGTGAGGTTGTTTCCAATGCCACCACAATAAAGCCACAAGCCTATTTGTTCTAACTCTATGACTCTAATTTTAGAGCTGCGATGATAGGTGTTACACTAAGTTTTATTATCCCAGCCATTGGTGCCACAAATCCAAAGTACTGATCTAAGAATTTATTTTTCTCATTAGACATGTGTTCAATGCGTTGCAACGCAACGACCACAGATCTGATTTATCGATTAGTTGGGTTCCACTTAGTCAAACATTTTATGGGCCCTAACCCTTTATAAGAAGTTTGACTCTAGTTTCTACCAACGGGTCATTAGTATACCCTTACATAGAGGCGGCATCCTTCATTCTAACTATGTGCTTATCTTGTCGAGTTTGATTATTCTGATCAAGAAAATCTCTAACCTTTATAGGTTGAAGACTTGGGGATTTTAATTCCAAACTGTTGATACACACACATGTTGGGATGCAATTCTTTAGTATGACAAATAATTCAATCTTATATTGACCTTGTCATTACTGGCTTGACAATTATATGTTTGTTTATCACCATTTTGCATTTCACCCAAGCAGCGACCCTAGAAGCATGTAGGAAACTCATTGTAGTCCTACCACTACCTAGGACTAGGTCCTTGCATTAGGCTTTATAATATTAGTATTATCCCTGCATTGGTCCAAGATTTAAAGGAATTGATGAGTAGGCACCACACTCTGGCATAGTGGTGTTAACCCTTTGGTCCTAGATTAGAGAGGCTATTCTGCAGTTGTATTTCCATAGCACTATAACATCATCTCTAGTTTGACTACTGCATTAATTTGCATTTGCATGTTTGCTCTCATTCACATGCATCTTTGTAAGCACCGAGTCATTCAGCACATTTGCTTCACATGTCATTTCACATTTGTTATGTTACATGCTTGTATTTTTATTTGTTGCATGTCATGTGGTTTGCCACCGTTGAATCTATTGTATCAGTGGTTGGCGCCTAGACGCTGCCTTAGTGGCCATCTTGGTGTTAGCTATATTTCTTTATGGGATAGAAGGTTAGTATCCAAAGATCATTTACTTGACTATGCGATATCATTCTTCTTACTCAGGGCTATAATTTGTATGCATCGTATGAATATGTATGTTTGATCATGACTTTGCATTTTCTGCACTCATTTTCTACATGAAGCATTTGTTGCATCTCCTTCAACATATCAACCTTATTGAGTCATGTCTTTAGGGTTTATTCCCTTATGAATTTGATTTACATGTTATGCATTTTCATACATTGGGTGTTACACTTTGTCCAATTGAAACTCATTTTTCTTCTATAGGTCTAGGTTGCATTAGTCTAAATGTCAATGGCAGGGCTTTCGCTAACCCTTAGATTAAACTATGATGATAATAGAAAAATGAGCATTGTCTACTTGTTTATCTGATTAGGAATTGTGAATTATCTTATTATTACCAAATCTTATAGAACTGTAACAAGCATTAGTTTGGGTTAACATTCATCATTTGTTGAGATGAGTGTTAGCTCATTTAGATGCTTGGGACAAGGCCAACTTAGTGACACCCATTAAGGTCCAATAGAAAAGCCTTTGGCCTCTACGCTGCATGACCACTACTTAGATGCATGGTTGCACAACACTCTATAGATGCTTATTTAAAACTAAGGCTGGGGTATAACTAAGATTTTTATAATGTGGCTATTATTATGGTGTTTTTGTAAGCCGTCACATTTTTCATGTTGCTTTTCGTGTTTATCGAGTTTGAGACCTATACAATAGGATATTAGGGGTTTTTTCTTACAAAAAGAGAATTCCAATAGGATATGGCTTAATTATTAAGTTAAACTTTCACATTTTCTATAGGTGTGGCTAAGCTCTCCTTCTATGGGACTTATCTCATTATATGCTGCATGCGTAACATTTCTTTCAAGTAGAGTGTTTATTTTAGACTTTTCTCTTGTACTTTTTGAGTTCTTAGGAGAGTGTATGATAGAAAGGTACGAGCACGAGTCTCGAGTAGCTTGATGCATATGGATTATGTGGAGGGAACCATGAGCATATGCTCGTACCTCATACCATAATTTTGAATCTATTTGTTGTATAGATTTAGGATTGAACGNTATATATATATATATATTTATTTATTTATTTATTTATTTATTTATTTGACTTGTTCACGTCTTGCACATGTTGCCTTTTTTGCCTTTATTTGCTTATGATTTTTTTGGATATGATCATGTCTAGGCTCTCTATGGTAAATTGTTCGTTATAAAAGTTTAGATTAATTGATTTACACTTAATAAAATTTAGGATTAAAATTTTCAACATTTTAAAATCAATAATTTATTTCTTGTACTTACTTTCTGCATGACCTTCGAGTTGATTTTAAAGTAATCATAACTACCTGGATTTATCCTGTGAGCATTGAATAGGGCCTCCATGTTTATGACTGCTTTAGATAATTTTGCATTCATATTATATGTCTTGATGGAAAGTGTTTTCATTTCCTCAACTCGACTAGCCAAGCATATGTTTCATATGTATAGACGATTTTAACTAACATGTTTTCTTTCAACTTTATAGACTTTCTTGTTATATTCTTGAGGGATATAAGTCATATTCTACCTTTTCAGTCTGGCTAGAGCCATAATAACCTTAGATTTATCCTTCCTTTGATTTTAGGGCAATTGGGTTAGCTTGGACTACTTAACACATGGGTTGCTAATAAGGGGTTCCTAGTCAGGTTGGGAGACAACCCTCATGACCAAGTAAACTTAGAGTCTTGATGACCTGAGATGATGGATCTATGGAATCCTAACCAAATTATTTCTACTAATCTGGATATTTTCCCAAACTACAGTAGACTATCGTGTTTAGGCCTTTTTAATACTCCTTTGTCGAGTCTTATGGTTATCTCTGTTTAGAGGGATGAGCTACCTGACAGTAAGAGGTTTCTCTTGCTAAGATGGAAAAAATAGCTTTGGCATCCTATTTCCACATAATTATAACAAAAGCATAATTTCTCTTATTGAGAGCTTTCCCTGGTATCCCACATGATGTAATTGACTATGTAGATATGTAGTTGTGGGAGATTTATTTGAACCTAGCATAAAAAAAAAAATTTGATTTTGTCTTCTAATTGGATGCAAATATTTTCTTATGAGATTTTTCTTATATACTCACTTAGGTTGAGCATGATTTAATTCACTTTGGTCCGCTCTTCTCCAATTTATATTATGAGAAATATTCTGTAAGATATCTTCATATCCTTTTTGTTAGCCTACTTAATGTAGGTTCCACTTTGTCTTTCCTTCCTCTTGCTCCATCTATATGGAGGCCATTCCAAGATAAGGAGTCCAAAGAGGGATGTATATTAAGGGCATTACATGTTTTTTTATGCACACAATAAAAAAAGGAAGTAAATAATTATCATTAATTTTTAGATTTTGCCACCATAAAAGATTTTTTCTTGCAAATCAGGTGCATTTTAAATTTATATATAGTTATTAACTAAATTTTTATTTCTAAAATAAGTTTATAACCATAACCTATAAAGTTTGGTAATCTAAAAATAAATCAATTATCATCTTTCATTTAACATGCACATGGCGTTCACTCTAGCTTAATCAAAGTACAACTGACCTAAGTGATATTTTATTAGACTGCATACACATAGACTAACATCATTATGCAATAAAATTACAAAATAATCTTAGATAGGCCATAAACATTCTTTATGAACTTCCTTAATGCTCTTATCATAAGCTAAGGTTGATCATTTCATAAGAACCTAAGGAAAATAAATTTCTAAAGAGTAGCATGTGCAAATCTATCACTATCAATATCTTATTAAAAACTTTTCATAAAAAGGTTGATTTTTGTAAGTTAATGCCTTCAATATTTAATCAAGCACACTCTTCTCATGAGTGATGGCGACCCAAACTACGCTAATAAAAAAATCCTATGACCAATGTTCTTTCAAACTTTAGAGCATGTAAAACAAAAATAACATTCTAACAAGCTCACAATCATTCTATGGGTTATCTATACTATAAAAACTTACTAACTAAATACTTTGTTCTTTATATTTGTTTCTTAAAATATAATCTTTTAAATTAAATTAATTTATATACATCACAAACAAGGATCTTGTAAATTGTTAAGCTTACTATAATTTTGGTTTTTATGGGATAAATTGCCATTTGTGTTGAAACTTTATTTAAAAAAAATATACAATTTCTAAAATATTAATCAAAATTATACAATTTATTATTCTATAATCAAAATACCAACAAAAATACTAAATATAATGAGCTTTTGCAAATAAAATCTCAAACACATTTAATTCTTAGCCTTAAAAAAATAATTCAAAAAAAAATTAATAATTGTATAAATAACAAAATATGATTAGAAATTAAGCAATTTTAAATTTAATAATTAATGTGGCAATTAAGATAATGAATCTAGCAATGTTAGAAAAAGTAATTCCAACAATTTTATTATTATTATTATTAAGGATTAATTTCAACACATAAAAATGCAATATGCAAGTAATATAACTATAAAATCAAATCAAATTATTAAAAGGATTAATTATTCAACTTTCAAAGCGTGTTTTCAACAAAATAAAGTAATTACAAACAAATTTTACAAAATTACATCAATCACATGCAAATTTTACAAATAAATTTTACAAATAAATTTTACAAAAATATAAATAAAGATTGCAACATAAAATGAGATTAAGTTGAACAACTTAGTAAAAATATTCCAATAAAATTTTGTAATGTGTATTAGTTGAGATTTATTCCAACAAAACATTATGAATTCATAACCAAACATACATTTAATTTTAATAATTAATAAGACAATCAATAATGTTTATGCAACATGAAAGTTTTAATAAAAAAATTATGACATAATTTTTATTTTTCTCTATGTTTTCTATAACTCTTTGGTAGAAAATTTTAAGCATGATTTAAAGCATTTTTAATGGTAAAATCGGGCTCAAATTTACTTGAAATTTTGCCCAATCCAAATTTACATGAATTTATTAACTATTTACAATTTAAATTCAAATAATATATTTGTAAATATTAAAAAAAATTTGAGAAATACAAGAATATTAATTATAATCCGAATTTAATTAAACCTATATTTATGCAACCATTAAAAATTATAAGGATTTTAATGCAAATAAAATTCAACTACATATAGATTAGTATATCATATTTGAAAATTTTATAATTATCATTAGGCTAATATTATATTTTGATTTATAACTACTAAATTTTTAAACAATAAGTTTCATATTATTTAGAATATGAATCATGTTTATTAATATATTTCATCAAAGTATAAATTATATATAATTAAGCTCTTTTTGGAGGTCATGGTGCTCCATGTAAAAGCTCCAAGCTATACAAAAACATAAATGTTACAAATTTGGTGAGCACTTGACAAGCTACTCGTAACTCAGGTTGGTGAGAACTCGTTCTCGTCCATTTGATTAACTAATTGAGCAAGCTTTAACACTTTCATAAATGCTCGATTGTTAAATAAACAATCTTCAACATTTTGTTTGATTGGTTTGTCATCATGAATTATATAATTTAAAACTTCCAAACAATTAGTTAAGAAGCTCGATAAATAATTTCATTTAAAATTCATAAATAATATTGATTTAATGTTTATTAATAAAGTTGGATAAAGCTTAATGTAAGCTTTATTGATAAGCACATTTACAGCTTAATTTAAAATTTATGTATAGTAAATTAAATTAATTTTTTAATTTTTAGTACTTAAAACAAGACAAAAACTTAATTATTGATTATTCATGTATTTTACGCATTTATACCCTTAATTTAATTATTTATTTAATAAATCATTTATTTAAAAACTTTTTTATTTTTGTAAGTTAGAAAAATAACTCATTTATAAAATTGATAAAATTTATAACTTATTTGATTAGAAAATAAAAAAGTTCAGCCATAATACTAATTTTAATTTGTTAGGTTGAAATTATTTGGATATAAATTAAAAAGCTCAAAAATTTACTCATCAATCTGCTCGAGAATGACTCAATTATCATCACATGAAATGAATAAGAACCGA
>JXCR01140679.1:217146-241583 GCA_002079205.1 Phalaenopsis hybrid cultivar | reverse complement strand
TATATATATATATATATGTATTATTGGGTTGGCTGAAAAACAACAATTATTTTACATTAAAAAATAATAATGATATTATTACAAGAAAGAAATTTTTAAAAGAACTTGTAGTTCAAACTATTTATGGTACTCAAATACATGTATTTCTGATTCTCAAATATATATTCTATAGCTTGTAGTTCGCATGTATAAATTAAATTATTGTCACGTATATGTTTCAAACAAGTCTTTAAATGTCACCTTTTTTTAAAATTAATATCATGACATTTAAAGACTTCTTTTAAAAATTTATCCTATTCCTCTCCCTATTTCTCCCACTTCGTGCAGACCGTCTACTGGCAGCTTTCCATTTCCGTTCGAGCTTCATCAGCCAATTTTTGGAAAAGCTTTGCCACTGCCTCTTTGAAGCGAACAATTGTGTTCTCAGGCCATCGTCATGATCTCTAACACGGCTTCACCTGTCAACGTAGCCCGTCTTTAATCCGATACCGCTTAAGTCGATCCCAGATCGATCGAACTCCAAAGTCCTAATACAAAGTCCCTTACGCCCGACAAGCCACCGGCAATCTCAAACGGAGAGCTTACTCTCAGCTATCTTTGCGAAAATCCCAATTTTAGCACTTCTGTTGCTCTTGGATACATTGATCCTTTAGTCCACTTCTCCCACAATCCTGGCGGTTCCCCGACCCGCAACTCTCCCGAGAATTATGAAGTGTCGAGAGATAACGATCAGATGTGGTATTATGGAGCAGAGGAAGGGACCAATGGCTCCGTTGCTATTTCTCTCTAGTAGGTATGGAAATAGCAATAGTTTTTTGGATCAACAATGGTTTTGCCCAATAACAACAATAATGTTTTATTTAAAGCAAGCATTATTGCCGATGATATCTTCTTCTAAGCAGTGGTATGTTCTCGGCAATGTTTCTAGCAAAACCGTTGTTGATTGAAAAGCTGTTGCTATTTCCATTACCTATTAGCCTGAAACAGGGATAAACGGAGTCATTGGTCTCTTCTTCAGCCATATAATACCACATTTGATCGTTATCCCTCAACATTATGAGATCACTGCATCCAACAGCAGCAGAAGTGCTGGCGACAACGACGAACTCCCTCTTTGGAATATCGAGTATGGGATTCTTGCAGAGATAGCTGAGAGTGAGCTCTCTACCTGAGATCGTCGGCGGCTTGTCGGAAGTAAGAGACTTTGTATTAAAACTTTGGAGGTTGATTGATCTAGGATCGGCTTGAGTAGGCATCGGACTGGAGGCAGCCTGTGTCAGTAGGTGAATCTGTGTAGAAGATCGTGACAATGGTCGGAGGCTGTGAAGCGAAAGTGGTCACAAAATTAGAAGTTCTTCTATGGAGTTTGGATCTTGGATTCTCTGTGCAATACTACCACAATACCACCAAACAGCATGTGCAATGTCTTCACACAATATTCTCTTCTGACTTTGACCTTCTCCGCCCCTTTCCTACCCCTATGAGGGCAATGTTGTTATTCAAAATTTTTAAAAGAACTTGTAGTTCAAACAATTTATGGTATTCAAATACATGTATTTCTGGTTCTCAAATATATATTCTATAATTTGTAGTTCGCATATATAAATTATATTATTGTCCGGTATATGTTTCAAACAAGTCTTTAAATGTCACCCCAACTATCACAATTTTTAATTTTTATAAATGCATTAAAAAATTTAATTATTTCTTAAGATTAATATCATGACAAAAAAAAAAAAACATTGCGTNTAGTTCGCATATATAAATTATATTATTGTCCGGTATATGTTTCAAACAAGTCTTTAAATGTCACCCCAACTACACAATTTTTAATTTTTATAAATGCATTAAAAAATTTAATTATTTCCTAAGATTAATATCATGACAAAAAAAAAACAATGCGCTTTTGCTTCTTACACTTATTACTTTTATCTACAGCCTCCTAATGCCCATAATGAATACATATTTGCTTCTTTTAAAAATTTATCCTATTCCTCTCCCAATTTCTCCAACTTGGTGCTGGTAGCTTTCCATTTCCATTCAAGCTTCATCGGCCAGATCGGAAAACCTTTGCCACTTCCTCTTTGAAGCGAACAATTGTATCTGAGGTACAAACGCCATAGCTAAATCTTCAATTTTGCGACCTCTTTCGCTTCACAGCCTCNTCATCGGCCAGATCGGAAAACCTTTGCCACTTCCTCTTTGAAGCGAACAATTGTATCTGAGGTACAAACGCCGTAGCTAAATCTTCAATTTTGCGACCTCTTTCGCTTCACAGTCTTCGACCATCGTCATGATCTCTAACACAGCTTTACCTCTCAACATAGCCCGCGTCCAATCCGATACCGCTCAAGTCGATCCTAGATCGATCGAACTCCAAAGTCATAATACAAAGTCCCTTACCCCCGACAAGCCACCAGCGATCTCAGACAGAGAGCTCACTCTCAGCTATCTTTGTGAAAATCTCAATTTTAGCACTTTTGCTGCTCTTGGATGCATTCTTCTCTTTAGTTCACTTCTCCCACAATCCTAGCGGTTCCCCGAACCGCAACTCTCCTGAGAATTAAGATGTGTCGAGGGATAATGATCAGATTTGGTATTATCGAGTAGAGGAAGGGACCAATGGCTCCGTTGACGTTTTACGCTAGTAGGTATGAAAATAGCAAAAGTTTTCCGATCAACAATGGTTTTGCTCACTTGGGTGAAAGTAACAAAGATACCAATAACAACAATAATGCTTTATTTAAAGCTAGCAGCATTGCTAATGA
Source organism: Phalaenopsis hybrid cultivar (assembly GCA_002079205.1). NCBI lineage: Eukaryota > Viridiplantae > Streptophyta > Magnoliopsida > Asparagales > Orchidaceae > Phalaenopsis > Phalaenopsis hybrid cultivar. Next base: position 238,815 of record JXCR01140679.1, on the reverse strand, counting down.
TATTTCTATTTTAAGTAGCGGTATGATCTCGGCAATGTTGCTAGAATTAAATAAATCATTACTGTTGTTATTAGAATCTTTGCTACTTCCCCCCAGGTGAGCAAAACCGTTGTTGATTGAAAAACTATTGTTGTTTCCATTACATACGAGCTTGAAACAGAGATAAACAGAGTCATTGGTCCCTTAGCTTCATCATACCACAACGGATCATTATCCCTCGACATTATGAGATCATTGCATCCAACAACAGCAGAAGTGCTGGCAACAACGACGATCTCCCTCTCGGGAATATTGAGCTTGGGATTCTGCAGAGATAGCTGAGAGTGAGCTCTCTGCCTAAGATCGTTGGCGGCTTGTCGAGAGTAAGAGATTTTGTATTAAGACTTTAGAGTTTGATTGATCCGGGATCGACTTAAGTAACATCAAACTGGAAGCAGCCTGTGTTAATAGGTGAAGCAGTGTAGGAGATCATGAAAATGGTTGGAGGCTGTGAAGTGAAAGAGGTCGCTAAATTAGAAGTTTTGCCATGGAGTTTGGATCTTGGATCTTCTGTGCAATATTACCACAATACTACCAAACAACATGTCATGACTTTGACCTTCTCAGCCCTTTTCCTACCCCCATGTGGGCAATGTTTGGTTTCAACTTGAGATATTCACACCATTACAAAAAATATATTAAATGCAAATTTGTGCTTGAATAAACAAAAAAAAAAATAAAAGCAGCAAACCCAAAACATTTTTATCTACAAAACAAGCATCATCTTTCATTTATTTTTCAAAATCTCACTTAAATATCAAAGATCATGATAAAACTCCAACTCATACTTTCTATTTTTATCAAATTCAATATAAGCTTGATTGCCGCACACATAAATGCATCGATTTACTAGTTCAAAAATCACTTAGCTGCTTGATTTGTAAATAGCAATATTTGCAGTTATCCAAACAATAATCACTAACATCTGCATCACCACCGCCCCCTTATATGCTTAAAGGTATGTAATATTTTTACCCTACCCTGGTGTATAAACATGCTAATAACTATTTAAAGATCCATAAAAAACTTAATTATTTATTTACAAGCCGCACTAAACTAAATAATTGTAATCTACACTATATTCAATAAATAAAAAGACATTTAACTATTTACAAGCCACATTACAACTTAGGCCACTCTTCCAATGATTTATGGAGCTTCTCAATTTAGTTTATATGGAGTAGCCAATGTGGGACTAAGATACAGAAAGGGGTAGGTATATGTACATACATGCCACCCAATTTAATTTATTTACATATGTATCTCCCGGTACTTCTCACCAAGGCTCTCTCGTGTAGTTGTTTTTGGGGGCATTTACATATCTACCCGCCAAATTCTATGTATTTATATCTCTAACACCTAAACTCTTTTATTGTATAATCATGCCATCCCAAATATTTTTTTTTTNTTTTGGGGGCATTTACATATCTACCCGCCAAATTCTATGTATTTATATCTCTAACACCTAAACTCTTTTATTTTATAATTATGCCATCCCAAACATTTTTTTAAAATAATAAAGTTTGGCATTTTTTAAATACAGAAAATTAATATAAATAGAATGTAAATAAATATTGTTATTGATTGTTTAATTATTTATTTTTTTCTAGTTAAAACGAGTTAAACGCAAATGCACAAATTCTTGTTAGTTCAGCTCATTTTTAAATCGAGCTCAGAGCAAGTGTGTGCGTTCGACTCTCTTGATTAACAAACGAATCAAACGTGCGTTATTTAACGAGCTATTCGTGAACGGCGAGCTTTTTTAAAAGCCCAACTTTCCATAGTTGATTTAGGGATTTCTTGGAAGTAGAGGGCCGACATCTCCTAAGTATGGGAATATCTAGTACATAGTTTTAGGGAGCCTGAAGATGAGTTTTAGTCTCACATAAAACAAACATATGCATCACTATCATGAATCCCAATTCCACATAAAGCAAACAAATGCATCACTTTGCATTTTAAGGAACTTAGGCATGAACTTCATCTCCACATATGTCAAACACAACTTACATTTTAAGGAACCTGTTGACACGTCAAAACTTATCGGGGTGTATTTCGGCTGTACAATACAAGTGCACATGTCAAGTAGTAATGTGGTTCAAGTGTAAAGTTTAATATTTATTTCCTAGTGTTTATCAAAAGAAGATTTTTAAGTCCTATGGTCCTAGCAAAATAGAGAACTTAGCAAATGAGAGAAAATAAGAAAACAGATAGGTAGTTCGCGAGTTCTTCAAGAAAGATGAGGCTCGTTCCTCTGTGATTCAGAGATCGTTGCAATCATGATTTTTCCTAAATATTTACCTATGTGATTGTTGTCAATCAGGGATATAGTACTTCTTATGCCTATGAATTGGTAAAAAAAACCTAGAATCTAAGAAGTTGAGGCTTCTTCATTCTTCATGACATTCTACATGGTTTTTCTGATCCCTTAGGATGATTGTAAAATTTCACTGGAATATGTCTATCCTCTTAGAATTCTATGGTTAACCCTTCATTTCAACTACACAACGTTTAGAGGTCGTAGTTTCATAAGACATTTTAGCTTCCTAATTGGCCATAAATGAGTAAATTAAGTTCAGAAGTTAACCAACAACATAGGTCATGAAAGTACAAGGGAACAATTAACAAAAAAAAAATTAACTATAAAAACATTATAAAAAATCTATGATAAATTCACTACTCCCTACATCACAAAGATATGAAGAAAAGATTAGCAGCCCATTACAGAGAAAATCATAGTGAAAAACAGCATATTAAAATCTATTGCAAGCAATATAATATGAAAAACTTATAAGAAATAATTTCCTCTACAACGCCATCACATTTGTCTGTCATACAAACTCTCTCACAACTCACAAAGTAAATAAAAACTCTTATTTAATGGTTTCTACCTAAGAAAGAAGACAACCCTCAAGAGAACTCTCAAAACTCTCCCAAATTCTCTTCTTTCGGCCTCCAAGTCTTCTCTGATGCAGAACCCCCTCCGAGAAACCTTAAGAATTGATTTTATAGCAAGAATCACAGTTTGAGCCATCAAATTTCCTTCCTAAAATTTTTCCCTCCTATAAGCATTGTCATGCCCATTTTTGACGTGGTCATGCCGCCAGACTGTCTATGTCGGTATGGTCACACTGCGCTACTGCATCATATGGTGTGGTCATGCCTCTTTGAGGCACTTAACCGCTTTATTTCCTCGTTTCAACTTGTTCGTATTCAATCCCTGCATCATGCAAACATGTACAAAGTACATTTCTTAAGAATAAATCTATGATAAATAAACAAAATTAACATGTAAAATGCAGGGAAAATAGTAGCTAAAATAATGTAAAATTGACACATGTCAATACCCCCAAACTTAACATATTACATGCACTCAAGTAATCGCATAGCTAGAATTTTTGATAGAATTAGTACTCTGCAAAGTTCTATTCTTTCAAATTGTTTTATGAAATCTAAGTAAAAGTGGTGAAATATTGTTTAGATTTGATTGTTATTGAGAATGACTTGACCTTTCCTTATTCCCTTCTTTCTTTTATTAGGAAAATCCTCATACATCATTACATTGTGTTATTTAGAACCTCTTTCACAAACCTTAAATATCGTTAGTGTAATTTTAGTGCTTTTTAGCCAACACAAGGTTCACTTAACTCTTATTCTTGAAAATAACATATACTATGGTTTTGATTTAGATGATCTCGACTCATTTTATAACTTTATCATTGAACCACCATCAACTTTCTTTTCTTTTAAACTTTACAGTCTGTCTGATCCTTACTGTAAATCAGTTGATCTACGGTCAGTATGTATTTCATTAGGCCCCACCTAAATTTAAAAAAAAAAAATTAAAATATATCCTGATCGTAGATCACCGTGATCTACGGTCAGGATCAGACACCGCATGCATAGATGCATGCAGTGTCCGTACGCAATAATTTCTGCATACACATGCATCATCGGGATAAATTTTCGCAGCGATCCTCATCCAGAGCTCTCCTATATAAGAGTCTCTCCACCATCCTCTTAAAAAAAAAAACAGCTTCTCCCCTTTCTCCCATTCATGCTTATTTTCACCACTCTCCAGACTTCACCAAGACAGCCTATTCCTCATTTTTCTTCTTCTTCTCCGGCGAACTTCCTCCCTTCGTCAAGCTTCTCTCCGCGAACTCTTCCTGCCGGCAAGCCTCGATCAAGTAAGCCCCTCTCCCATCTTCCCTTCGTCTTCTTGTTTGCCGAACGCAGAGAGAAACGGAGAGAGCAAGAAGAAAAAAACAAAAGAAATGGAAACTTTACAACCCAATTACTTTATATTTGCACAAAAAAAGAGTAGGATTTATATATATACCACTCAATTTCTGTATTTCTACAAATAAAAGAAATTAAAACTTACATACATACCATTCAATATTTTTTTTTATTTATTATTTTATTTTATTTTATTTACAGCAAAATGAAAAAAAGAAAGGGGGGAATTTTACATAGATGCCACGTAATTCTTATTTATTTGTACAAAAGGTTTTACATACATACCATCCTGTCTACCTATTTGCATACATACCACCCATTTCCTACGTATTCACATACAGGAAAATTTTAGGTACAAATAGGGCTGTCAAAACGGCTCGTTGTTCGCGAACGGCTCGTGTTTGACTCGTTAAGAGGCTCGTGTTCGGCTCGTTAATTTTGTTCGATAAGTTAACGAGTCGAACACGAACGAAGATGTGTTCGTTCGTGTTAGGCTTGTTTTGGCTCGAAATACTAGTCATCAAGTTTATATATTAAGTAGTATTTTAAGAAAATCTAATTGACTACAATGCTACAAAGATTTATAACCAATTAAAATATTGATTAAGAAAATAGAATAAAAATTATTAAATTAGGTTCAAATGATGTTTTAATATAAACAATAATTTTTTAAATCTTGCTCAAACTCTTATTGTCTTATGACTACATGATTATGGTTGTTAAAATGACTCTTTGTTCGTGAACAGCTCGTGTTCGGCTCGTTAAGCAAACGAGCTGAACACGAACACACTTTTTGAGCTCGAAATATAAACGAGCCGAACACGAGTTGAGCATGGCTCTCTCGTGTTCGGCTAGTTTACACCCATAGGTACAAACCCACAAAAAAATAATAAAAAAACGAGATTTACATGCATGCCACCTTATTCTCATATATTTACACACGTACAAAATTATTCTTATGTGACATGCGTACCGCCGAGATCTTGTGTGTATATATATATATTTAATGCATAAATTTTAATCTTTTATATGTATATCATCTTATTCTTATATTCATGCCACCCAAACTTGACAATCTCATGCACGCCTTAGGGTCCGTTTGGGGCAGCTTGTGCGTTTCTGGATAAGCTGCTTATTCTGAAATACGGCCCGCGGGCCGACCGCAAGGGTCGATTTGCGGCCTGGGTTAAGTGTAAAAACCCAAATGTAGTTTCAGATAAGTTGGTGAAACACTTGCACCAAACAGTACGACGACGTTTTGAAAACACCGCGCGGACTTATAAGCTGCCCCAAACGGACCCTTAATCTTTATGTGTTAACATGCCTAATGCCTAAATTTTAATTTTTGTGTACATTCCACTCGAATCTCATGTATTTACATTAAGACTTTAGGGGCACTTTGCTTATCATTTTGTATATTTACATGATTGGAATCAAAATTTGAATATCATGTGTGCACGTCGTTCGAATCTTATACGTTTACACGTGTGACTTGAATATTTATATGCTTAGCACTTAAATCTTATAGATTCTACATGCATGTTCTTTAATTTTATCTATTTACATACACACCATTTAAATTTTATGACTTGTGCGCGTGATATTAAAATTTTAGTCTTAAGAGGGTGTCGACGCGGATAAGTAGAGTAATAGGGTATTTTTTATTTAAATAAATACATAAACTTTAAAAATACATAGCTAGAAAAATCATAAAATAGAATAAAAATACCCCTAAACTAAAAAAAATCAGAGACGGTTCAAAACAAAATTAAANTAGTTCAGCTCATTTTTAAATCGAGCTCAGAGCAAGTGTGTGCGTTCGACTCTCTTGATTAACAAACGAATCGAACATAGGTTATTTAATGAGCTATTTGTGAATGGTGGGCTTTTTTAAAAACCCAAATTTCCATAGTTGATTTAGGGATTTCTTGGAAGTAGAGGGCGGACTTCTCCTAAGTATGAGCATGAAGATGAGTTTTAGTCTCACATAAAACAAACATATGCATCACTTTCATGAATCCCAACTCCACATAAAGCAAACAAATGCATTACTTTGCATTCTAAGGAACTTGGGCATGAACTTCATCTCCACATACGTCAAACAAAACTTACATTTTAAGGAACTTGTTGACACGCCAAAACTTATCGGGGTGTATGTTGGTCGTACAATACAAGTGCACATGTCAAGTAGTAATGTGGTTCAAGTGTAAAGTTTAATATTTATTTCCTAGTGTTTATCAAAAGAAGGTTTTTAAGTCCTATGGTCCTAGCAAAATAGAGAACTTAGCAAATGAAAGAAAAGCAGAAAACAGATGGGTAGTTCGTGAGCTTCTTCAAGAAGATGATGCTCGTTCCTATGTGATTCAGGGATCGTTGCGATCGTGATTTTTCCTAAATGTTTACCTATGTGATTGTCGTCAATCAGGGATATAGTACTCCTTATGCCTATGAATTGGTAAAAAAAAACCTAGAATCTAAGAAGTTGATGCTTCTTCATTCCTCATGACATTCTACATGGTTTTTCTGATCCCCTAGGATGATTGTAGAATTTCACTGGAATATGTCTATTCTCTTAGAATTCCATGATTAACCCTTCATTTCAACTACGCAACGTTTAGAGGTCGTAGTTTCACAAAATATTTTAGCTTCCTAATTGGCCAGAAAATGAGTAAATTAAGTTCAGAGGTTAACCAACAACATAGGTCATGAAAGTACAAGAGAACAATTAACAAAAAAAAAACAATTAACTAAAAAACATTATAAAAAATCTATGATAAATTCACTACTCCCTACATCACAAGATATGAAGAAAATATTAGCTGCTCCTTACAGAGAAAACCATAGTGAAAAACACCATATAAAAATCCATTGCAAGCAATATAAATATGAAAAATTATAAGAAATAGTTTCCTCTACAAAGTCATCACATTTCCCTGTCATACAAACTCTCTCACAACTCACAAAGTAAATAAAAACTCTTCCTTAAGGGTTTCTGCCTAAGAAAGAAGACAACCCTCAAGAGAACTCTCAAAACTCTCCCAAATTCTCTTCTTTCGGCCTCCAAGTCTTCTCTGATGCAGAACCCCCTCCAAGAAGCCTTAAGAATTGATTTTATAGCAAGAATCACAGTTTGGGCCATCAAATTTCCTTCCTAAAATGTTTCCCTCCCATAAGCATGGTCATGCCCATTTTTGACGTGGTCATGCCGCCAGACTGCCTAGGTCAGTATGGCCACACTGCGCTACTGCATCATATGGTGTGGACATGCCTCTTTGAGGCACTTTTCCGCTTTATTTTCTCATTTAAACTTGTTCATATTCAATTTCTGCACCATGCATAACATGTACAAAGTACATTTCTTAAGCATAAATCTATGATAAATAAAAAAAAATTAACATGTAAAATGCAGGGAAAATAGTAGCTAAAATCATGTAAAATTGACGCATGTCAATACCCCCAAACTTAACATATTACTTGCACTAAAGTAATCGCTTAGCTTAGTTAGATTTTTTTGATAGAATTAGTACTCTGCAAAGTTCTATCCTTTCAAACTGTTTTATGAAATCTAAGTAAAAGTGGTGAAATGTTGTTTAGATTTGATGGTTCTTAAGGGTTAATGACTTGACCTTTCCTTATTCCCTTCTTTCTTTTATTATGAAAATCCTCATAAATCATTATATTGTGTTATTTAGAACCTCTTTCACAAACCTTAAATATCCTTAGTGTAATTTTAGTGCATTTTAGCCAACACAAGGTTCACTTAACTCTTATCCTTGAAAATAACATATACTATGGTTTTGATTTAGATGATCTTGACTCATTTTATAACTTTATCATTGGACCACCATCAAATTTCTTTTCTTCTAAACTTTGTTGTGTCAATCTCAAGCTTCTTATCAGAGAATTTTCACTTTTTTTATTCATTTTCTTGTTTTTCTTTTGTTTCTTTTTGTTTTCCCTTTTTTTCTTTTTCTCCTGATAATTACTATGTCTAGTTGGAAACTTTTCTTTTCTACTTTTCTTTTAACATGTGAAGAGGGGTTATGTTTTTTAAACAATAAAATTGAACATTTGATTACATTAATGTTTCGTCTCTAAGTTACTTCCAGTTAAGACTTAAGATCACATTAATTTGGTTGAAATGAATTGAAAAAGATTAAAGCTATTTTTGGTTTGGTACTCAATATCTTAATTACCTCTTTTTAAACAGTTTATAGGTTTTTATTAAGTGTTGTTAAGCTCTAGAATCTCCTCATTACTCATTAAAGTTGATCTTTTCTAAAGAATATTTATTTACTTCTACTGGACTGTGATAAGTACTTTATGTAAAACAAAAACTTATATCAAGATTTATAAAATGAAGTAAACGATCTTTTGTTGATCTTTGTGATCTATTTAAAGTTGATTGCAAAGTAAATTTCAAAGTAAATTTTAAAATAGAATGCAGAAAGCAAAAAAACAAGATCAACACTTGGGTTGTCTCTCAAGATAACACTTAGTATAATGTCCTTAGCCTGATAAAAAAGGCTTCCTCCATAATCAAAATTCTGATTTAGCAAACCCTGACTAATCGCTCAATCTTTTTTTTTATTCTGGAATTTCTAATAAGTCCTCAAATTTTAGTTTTTCTTGGAACTTTTCCTTCTCAGTTTTATAGTATTCATCTTGAGAGTATGTAGGGGATTTATTTAGATGATCAATCTTAAGGGTACTTTCTAAATCCAAAAGTGTCCCAATTAATTCTCATTTTTTTCAACTTATTATTTTATTCAGTAGTTGCAAAAAATGGGCCCATAAAAAGTAAATTTTGTTATACTAATTCTTGGGTTGGGTTTTCCTTAGATTTTTCAAGTTCTGAATCAAATTCTATTATGTTACACTCCTATGTAGGGTTGTCTTCCAATTCTTCCCTTAGGGGCACTTTTTTGGGTGATAATATAACCTCTAATGTCTCCCTCATTATGCAAGGTAGTGCATTGAAAAGAAGAGCAAATTCTTCCTCATTCATCTTCCAACAAATTTCATCCAACTCAGCTTGCACTTGAGGGATCAACTCTTCAGATTCAACATTATGAACCTCCACTACCCATGACATTCATTGGGTTTCTATGCTGGCTAGCTGCTCCATTTGATTTTTTAAGTTTCTTAATGTTATAGTTTAGCTTTGTAATTGATTCAATAGGTTTATTTTCAATTCATTCAAATGCTCATTTTCTTCAAGATAGTCACTATCTTGATTATTCTAACTTCCTATAAAATCAACTTGGGTTCTCTCCCATTGTTGATTGTCTACACTATGGTTTTTATTATTTAAATTGAAGTTTGGGTAGTTTGACCAACTTTGGGTGTAGGTGTTGGATTCAGTCCTAAAATTAATTAATAAATCTTCTAATGATAGGTTATTCTCCCTAAATTGGGGTTCCAAAGTGACTTCCAAAGGTTGAGTTTAGCATATAATGTCCTTACCCGAGTTGTTCTAATTTTCTACAAGGTTGTCTTGAGTTCTCCCCTAAACTTGGTTTCTTACATTAATGTAACTAATGTTCCATTTGAAGTTTGTGGTAAGTAGTCTAGTTGGAGTTGTAGATATTGAAAGTGGGGTGATGAAAACTAGCTCCTATGTTAGAGTATTCAAAATTCATGTGATTGTTAGCCATCAATGAGCTGGTATACTCCTGAAAGGGTCAAAATTATTTTACTAAGTGGAAACCATTTTGAAATGATGAAATACTTTGTTTTCGAAAAATAATTTCAACACAAGAACAAAATAAAATTGAAATAAAAAAGAAAAAAAAATTAAAAAATATATTTTTGGCTTTTTTAAGAAGATGAATTTAAATTTTAACAACAATATATGTTTAATTTTTTTGGCTTTATAATTCTTTTTTTAGCTTTTAAACTTTGCAGCAGCTACAAAGATGTACAATAACAACATAGATGCAATAACCAAAAAAAGCATAAAATAAAAAAAAATTAATATTATAATGTGCCAAACTTAAATCCTAAATTTTTTGACTAAAGTTTTCCTAACAACAAAAACAATTATTAATACCTGCCCAACATAGACGTCAAAACTTGATGCGCCAAATCTTATTGGGACGTAAGTCGGCCGCAGAACACAAGTGCATGCGTCAAGTAGTAATAATGTTCAAAAGTATTGTGTATTGATCACACGGGAAAAGTGTAATATTTTTTTCCATAGAAAATACCTATTTTACTAATTTGGTTAATTTATCTTAGTGTTTATCAAAATGAGGTTTTTAAGTCCTAAAATTCTAACAAAATAGAGAACTCAACAATTGAAAGAAAAACATAAAACATGAGGGTAGTTCGTGAGTTCCTTCAAGATAGATGAGGCTTACGCTTCTATGATTTAGTGGTCATAATGATTGTGATTTCCTTTATAAAGACATATGATATGAGTATTTTTATGTTATACTTGAGTAAATACCTCTACAAATTGTTAGGCATCACCCGCGTGAAAGGCAAGAATACTCACCACTATACCCACCATTATCTTGATGGAAGATAATTATAAATCCCCTAAAACAATGCCAAAAAAATGATTGTGACCTGATCTACAGTGATGCCTAACACTTTGGTGCGCCCTAATTCTAAGTGTTGAGGTCTTTATGCAAGTATACATATCGTTCAAGTAATATCAAATTTTTTAGTCTGGAATATCGATCCCACAGGGAGTGACTTGATTAACTTAAGAGAAGTTCTAACCTACTAAAATTGATCTTAGCTTAGAAGTGACACTGGGTTTAATTTATTCTAACTAGTCCTATAGAATTCAAGCAAACTATTATTGAAGGTTTACTCCTACAGAAATCCTACTAAATATATTGGAATTTGAAAAAAAATTAAGATATAGAAGTTGTGCTCCCTTGCAAAGATATAAGTTGTGTGTAAGAAAATGAATACATTAAATTGTAACTGTGGCTAGTGAAAAATATGAACAATCCTCATCATTTCCCTCTTCCGAGTGCATAAATATGTTTGAATAAACTGATTTTAATTTCTTAAACCCCAATTCAAACCCATCACAGAGTATTTCTCTATCTATTTGCATCTCATTATAATTTACATTTGTTTCATACCCTATAGTTCAACACGATCTTTCTAGTTGTTCATGTCATAGCTCACCCAAGTTTTTTTATGGGTTCACAACAAATTTTAACAAATCATTTGGCCAGAATGATAAGTAAATGAAATGCAAACGAAAAATCATTGCATTAAAAAATCAAAACCAATTTTAAAAGCATTCTAATATCCCTACACAACCTACTTATTTATCACAAGAGGAAAGGTAAAAAGAATTACTCACAAAGCATGGAAAAATTACCACAAAACATCTTTGAAACAAAGCAAAACTACTAGAATTGTGTTTACAAAAAATTACAATACAAAAGAGTACACAATACATAACCTTTTCCCTTTAGAAAGTGATGGAAATTCCTCCCTAAAGAATCTTCCAATCCCTGCTACTTTGTTGAATATCCTTCTTTACAAATATCCCTCAAATTCCTCACCAAACTCTCAATAAAATGCAAACTAACTTCTCATACTAGAATATTTTGGCTCTACGCTTTCCTTAGACTTCCTAAATGCTCAGAAGTACATATTATCCTCCAAGAAACCTACTATAACTTCTCCATAACTCCCAAAGTTGTGGGAGTTGGGAGAAAAACTATAGAAAACTGCCCAGCAGTTGCTAGTGCTTAGGCACCAGCCTCTCTGTCGGTCAGGTAAGCATTAGCACCCAGGCACCCTGTTAGATGGCACCAAGGTGCTTGGTAGGAGCACTTTGACGCCCAATGGATGGTGCTTAAGCGACATCCACTTGAGGTCCAAATGCTCCATATCAGCTCTACTTCTCTCCATTTCATCTCCACTTCTTTCAGCTTCTACTATTGTACCTATAAGAAAAAAATTAAAAAATATCTTTCTTTAAAGTGCAATTTAATCCATAAAAATGTGCAAAATATAAAGGAAACTATGCATGCTTTTATATGCATCAAAATCCCCCTAACTTAAATATTAGTTTTCCTCAAGTAACACTAAAATTTTAAAATCAAATCAATTAATTTGAGAAAGTTGGTTTTATTAAGATTATTAACACTTTTGACTTAAGAAAACTCACAGTATAAATTTAAATTAATTCTAGCAAGCAAGTCTAGTCCTAGGGTAAAAGTAAACTTTTAATTTAACAAGGAAAACTTGATTTCCTATTCAATTCACAAAGCTGACACTACATGTTAACTAAAGTAACTTAAATGGTAGAGAAAAATAATTTAAGCACTCCATTTTAAAAATAAATATGAATGCACTCTTATTACACANAATTAATTCTAGCAAGCAAGTCTAGTCCTAGGGTAAAAGTAAACTTTTAATTTAACAAGGAAAACTTGATTTTCTATTCAATTCACAAAGCAGACACTACATGTTAACTAAAGTAACTTAAATGGTAGAGAAAAAGAATTTAAGCACTCCATTTTAAAAATAAATATGAATGCACTCTTATTACACATAAGCTTAAGAATGTAATAATGCTTCAACTTTAAAAATGTCTAGTGCAACCAATTTTTAATTAGACTTCTCTTCAAGCTTCTTCCCACTCAATACTTTTCTTTTAATCTTTTTTTTTTTTGTTTTAGGATGTATATTTCAATTCTTAGCACTATCTTTAGGAGGATTACTATATCTGGATAGACACTTAATGGTTTTGAATTTCACTATCAACTCTCTAAAGTGATGCATTCCACACTCCTTTACTTTATTATATAATAGTTAAAACTATTACTTGAATATAGGCTCAATTCTTATGAAGTATATTCCTAAGTATACCTAGTTAAACGATTATATAACTCTTTACAAAATGAAACCATTTTTCTACATGTTAAACTACGAGTTAACTATACACTAGCCTAGCCTCAATTACATAGAAGTTAAAATAAAGATACTATGTTTTATTTTTCTTAAATTATAATAATTTCAAATTAACACCACATACCTTAATTTATTTTAAAATATACAATTTCAAATGCAGGTAATTGAAGATAAATAAATTTAAGCTTTTAAAAGATTTTTCTCTCCCCTCCCCAATAACATATTTTTTAGCATATATAGCGATGTAAAAAAGCATACAAGCAGAGATAAAATAGCACTAAAACACTTTCTACCACATGTGTCTATCTGATATAAATAGAAAAGACTTCACAAACTTGTAGAAGAAATGACGAACAATCAACAAGTCAATGTAGATACACAAGAATTAATTGTTGATAACATAACACGCATAATCCATTAAGGGATTATGCTAATCCTATGATAGATGAAATTAATTTAAGTATTCAAACTCCTAATGTAGAAGCTAATACATTTGAACTTAAGCTAGTTATTATCTAAATGGTGCAGCATATAACACGTTTCTTAGATTTTATGCCACATTTTGCTATAATGGCATGTCAAATAACGTTGTTAGGCTTAGAATTTTTCCATTTCTCTTAAGGGATAAAGCCAAAATGTGGTTAAACTCATTAGCACCTAGATCAATTAAGAAATGGGGTGATTTAACCCAAAAATTCCTAACTAAGTATTTTCTACTTTCAAAAATTGCTAAACTTAGAAATGATATTACTTTATTTTATCAATATATGAGGCTTAGAAAAAATTTAAGGAACTTCTTCAGAAGTGCCTACATCATGCATTGTTCGATTGGATAATTATTCAGACTTTGATAATGGGTTAGTAGGATCCTTAAGATCTATTATTGATGCTATTGTTGGTGGCTCGCTCATGTCTAAGCCATTTAACGAGGTTTATTCTTTAATCAAGGAGATGACCACTAACAATTTCCAATGGCCTCTCTGATCGAGGAGATGACCTATAATAATTTTGAATGGCCCTCTATGTAAACCCTAGAAAGGTCGCTAGTGTACATGACATATATGTGCTTTTAATTCTAACTTCTTAGGTAGCAACCATATCTAGGAAGCTAGACCAATTTAAAATGAATCAACCTTAAGTACCTCTAATAATTGAGGAAAATTCATTGGATAAATGGTTGATGCTAGCACTTCATCATTTGAGACACTAAATGCAATTAATAACAGACCTAACAACCCTTATTTCAATTTCTATAACCTAGGTTGAAAGAACCATCCTAACTTTAATTGAAACAATAATTTGATAGGGGAAACCAACAATTGGGAAATAACTAGGCAAATCCTTTAAGAAATTGGAATAATAAAAGAAGTACCAACTATAGATCTTCTTATCATCATGGATTTAACTCCTTGGGAATATTTTGGAGTGGATAAAACTGCATTTAAAAATTTACAATCTAGTGGTTTATTGGCCTACTTTATTTAGTACTTATATAAAAACATGCGATAGATGTCAAAGATTAAGCAATATTTCTAAGAGAAATGAAATACCCTTAAATTTTAATTTGGAAGTTGAAAATTTTTATGTATGTTTGGATTTTGTGAGACCATTTGTACCATCTTTTGGAAATATATATATATATTTTAATTGTTGTGGATTATGTTTCAAAATAGATTGAAGTTGTTGCTTTACCTCATTGTGATGCTCAAAGTATTGTAAAATAGATTTGGAATGCCAAAATTGATCATTACAGATGGGGGCAGTCATTTTAAGAACTTTAGAATGAAAACATTAACGAGAAAATATGGAATTAAACATCAAATTACCACAGTTTATCACCCTCAAACTAGTGGTTTAGTAAAATATTCAATCATGAAATTAAAAGAATATTGGAAAAGACTGTAAATCCTAATATAAAAGATTGGTAAGTTATACTTAATTATGCATTATAGGTCTATATGACTGCTTGCCAAACTTTTATACGAATGTAACCATATGGGCTCATATTTGGAAAAGCTTGTCATTTGCCAGCTGAATTAGACCATAAAGCTTATTGGTCGATAAAATAATTTAATTATAAATTGAAAGATGCTGGAAAGAAACAATTATTGCAGCTAAATGAGCTTGAAGAAATTAGAAATAAATTTTATGAGAATGCAATAATTTATAATGAAAAGATGAAAAATTGACATGATCAGAAGATTTTATGAAAATATTTTGAGCCTGGACAAGAGATTTTATTATACAACACTTGATTGAAATTATTTCCCAGAAAACTTAAGTCCAGGTGGTCAAGATCATTTATTGTAATGGAAGTTTATCCCTATGGTGTTGTGGACATTGAAGGTTCAAAAACTGAATGAATAATTAAAGTAAATGAATAGAGACTGGAACCTTACATTTGTTCAAACAAACCTTTTTTATGAAAAGATCCTAATATTTGGTCAACCAGACTAAAATATTAGATATGTCGAGCTGACGATGTTAAACCAAGCACTTTGTAGGAGGCAACCCATAGTTATTTGTGTGGATTGATTTATGATTTTTATTGTTATATGGACCATATTATGTAATAATAAGACATATGAGATGTAAGGAGGCTCAAAACACTAATTTTATTATTGAAACAAGCTCGAAACGTAGAAAATTTGACGTGAGGTGAAACGATGCTTATTTGGGCACTGACACCTAGATGTCAAACTTGGAGCTTAAGTGTCAGTTTCTGGTAGAATTGGCACCTACGCGCTAGAAACTGATGCTTAGGTGCCATAGTTATAGAGCATGGAAGAATCGCACCCAGGCAATTTGAACCCGTTCTTTCCCTTTAAATCACCTTAATCCCATTCTTGGAGCTTGACACTTCATATCTTAGGCCTCAGACAACTTCTTTGGAGAAGAATTGAGTGGTTAGACCAATTTTCTTTTTTTAATGGAGAGTAAAAGCAATGGTGATGTGAATGGGAAGATGTTCGTGCAGAAGGACGCCTAAACTTACTTCAATGGGTTCTGTTGACATCATTTTTTGATGTCACATGTGTGGGATGTCTATCTCAGCGTATCGGGGTAACATTTCGTGCAAATAAGTCACCCGTAGCTCAAGACATCCGTTCGAGACCCACCGGCGCGTGTTGAGGGGAACGTAGTTGCGGTCGTTTCACTAGACTTTGGCTTTCGCTTAGACGAAGGTCGGTCGACATTTTGTTCATCGAACCTCTCCAATTGGGTCAATGGATATTATTCGTCACGCCACGCGTAAAATTGGCTCGAATTGGTCTGATCGTCAAAGAAGCTGGTTTCGATTTCCCCGAACAATGAAACGAACCATGCGAGTGCGTCCAGAACGTCAATTTCAGCATAAAGGGACGTTCATTTCGCTACGGCTTCGCGAGCCGGTCAAAAATATACGAATTATCATTTTATACTCAATCATTGAAAAAGTTGTTCAGATTACCTCAGATGACAAAATGGACCACACCAGTGTATCTGAAACGTCGATTTCACCTAGGAAGGAAGTTCATTTTGCTGCAAGGAGGTGTTCGGCAAAAAATGTGCGANTTATGTTGATTTTCCTAATCCTCTTTTAACAAGTGGATTTCAACTTAAGTTCACCACTAAGTCCTTAAAACCCAAGTGAGTGTATTAAACATGCGTATTTTGAAAAGATTTAAAATTTTAAGTGATCATTATCAAGATCATTTGATTATACAATAAGGGTATTAAATCATTGATTTCCAAAGTTATAAATTATACCCTTAAATTCAAAAGTCATTTTATGCTAATGAAATTTCCAAAATTTTGATAATTATGGGAATTATTCTTCTATCTTGTAATTCGGCAAAATGAAGTGGGTTTCTACCAATTAAGCACATTTTTTATTGAAAATCATCAAATGAGTTAATTAATATCAAAAATTACCCACTTCTCATTTTGATTAAGCCTAAATGTTCATTAAGGCTAAAATATCCAAAATTACAATTTTGCGCCTAAGGGTCCAAACTTTCATAATTTGTCAAATTTAAGTCAAATGAATTTGAAATTTTTATATAACCTTACTGATAGGTTAATTAAGACATCAGAGGAGAAAAAATGGATTTTCACAATTTAATTTAATTCATATATGAAAGGTTAATTAAGACATCAAAGGAGAGAATGTGAATTTTCACAATTTAATTTAATTCATATAACGGTTAATTAAGACATCAAAGGAGAGAATGTGAATTTCATGACTTTGAAATTTTTATGTAACCCTACTAATAGGTCAATTAAGACATCAGAGGAGAAATGTGAATTTTCACATTCTAATTTAATTCATATAATTGTTTTATGCAAAAATATGCATCTTCAAAGAAAATTTCAAAAGATAATCAAGACAATTCCTAATTATTTGAAATTTTTATGTGAGCTAGCCCTAGACCAGAAAGTCCTTTGGCCAAAATTTCATAATGTTTTTGAATNTTATTACACATAAGCTTAAGAATGTAATAATGCTTCAACTTTAAAAATGTCTAGTGCAACCAATTTTTAATTGGACTTCTCCACAAGCTTCTTCCCACTCAATACTTTTCTATTAATCATTTTTTTTTGCTTTAGGATGTATATTTCAATCCTTAGCACTATCTTTAGGAGGATTACTATATCTGGATAGACACTTAATGGTTTTGAATTTCACTATCAACTCTCTAAAGTGATGCATTCCACACTCCTTTACTTTATTATGTAATAGTTAAAACTATTACTTGAATATAGGTTCAATTCTTATGAAGTATATTCCTAAGTATACCTAGTTAAACAATTATATAACTCTTTGCAAAATGAAACCATTTTTCTACATGTTAAACTACGAGTTAAGTATACACTAGCCTAGCCTCAATTACATAGAAGTTAAACTAAAGATACTATGTTTTATTTTTTCCTAAATTACAATAATTTCAAATTAACACCACATACCATAATTTATTTTAAAATATACAATTTAAAATTCAATTAATTGAGGAAAAATAAATTTAAGCTTTTAAAAAGATTTTTCTCCCCCCTCCCCCACAACATATTTTTTAGCATATATAGCGATGTAAAAAGCATAAAAGCAGGGATAAAATAGCACTAAAACACTTTCTACCACATGTGTCTATCTGGTATAAATAGAAAAGACTTCACAAACTTGTAGAAGAAATGGCGAACAATCAACAAGTCAATGTAGATACACAAGAATTAATTGTTGATAACATAACATGCATAATTCATTAAGGGATTATGCTAATCCTATTATAAATGAAATTAATTTAAGTATTCAAACTCCTAATGTAGACGCTAACACATTTGAACTTAAGCTTGTTATTATCTAAATGGTGTAGAAAAACCAATTTGGGGAAACCCCTTTTGAGGATCCAAATTTACATATAACAAGTTTCTTAGATTTTATGCCACATTTTGCTATAAAGGCTTGTCAAATAACGTTGTTAGGCTTAGAATTTTTCCATTTCTCTTAAGGGATAAAGCCAAAATGTGGTTAAACTCATTAGCACCTAGATCAATTAGGAAATAGGGTGACTTAACCCAAAAATTCCTAGCTAAGTATTTTCTACTTTCAAAAAATGATAAACTTAGAAATGATATTACTTTATTTTATCAATATATGAGGCTTAGAAAAAATTTAAGGAACTTCTTCAGAAGTGCCCACATCATGCATTGTTCGATTGGATAATTATTCAGACTTTTACAATGGGTTAGTAGGATCCTTAAGATCTATTATTGATGTTGTTGTTGGTGGTTCGCTCATGTCCAAGCCATTTAACGAGGTTTATTCTTTGATCAAGGAGATGACCACTAACAATTTCCAATGGCCTCTCTGATCGAGGAGATGACCAATAATAATTTTGAATGGCCCTATAAGTAAACCCTAAAAAGGTCGTTAATGTACATGACATAGATGTGCTTTTAATTCTAACTTCTTAGGTAGCAGCCATATCTAGGAAGCTAGACCAATTTAGAATGAATCAACCTTAAGTACCTCTAATAATTGAGGAAAATTCATTGGACAAATGGTTGATGCTAGCACTTCATCATTTAAGACCCTAAATGCAATTAATAATAGACCTAACAACCCTTATTCCAATTTCTATAACCCAGGTTGAAAGAACCATCCTAACTTTTATTGAAACAATAATTTTGATGGGGGAAACCAACAATTGGGAAATAACTAGGCAAATCCTTTAGGAAATTGGAATAATAAAAGACGTACCAACTATAGATCTTCTTATCATCATGGATTTAACTCTTTGGGAACATTTTGGAGTGGATAGAACTGCATTTAAAATTTTACAATCTAGTGGTTTATTGGCCTACTTTATTTAGTACTTATATAAGAACATGTGATAGATGTCAGAGATTAAGCAATATTTCTAAGAGAAATGAAATGCCCCTAAATTTTAATTTGGAAGTTGAAATTTTTTATGTATGGGGTTTGGATTTTGTGAGACCATTTGTACCATCTTTGGAAATATATATATTCTAATTGTTGTGGATTATGTTTCAAAATAGATTGAAGTTGTTGCTTTACCTCATTGTGATGCTCAAAGTATTGTAAAATTTTTAAATAAAAATATTTTTACTAGATTTGGAATGCCAAAATTGATCATTACAGATAGGGAAAGTCATTTTAAGAACTTTATAATTGAAACATTAACGAGAAAATATATAATTAAACATCAAATTACCACAGTTTATCACCCTCAAACTAGTGGTTTAGTAAAATATCCAATCATGAAATTAGAAGAATATTGGAAACGACTATAAATCATAATAGAAAAGATTAGTCTGCTATACTTAATTATGCATTATAGGCCTATATGACTGCCTGAAAAACTTTTATACGAATGTAACCATATGGGCTCATATTTGGAAAAGCTTGTCATTTGCCAGTTGAATTAGACCGTAAAGCTTATTGGTCGATAAAGGAATTTAATTATAATTTGAAAGATGTTGGAAAGAAACAATTATTGAAGCTAAATGAGCTTGAATAAATTAGAAATAAATCTTATGAGAATGCAAGAATTTATAATGAAAAGATGAAAAACTGACATGATCGGAAGATTTTATGAAAATATTTTGAGCTTGGATAAGAGGTTTTATTATACAACACTTGATTGAAATTATTTCCCATAAAACTTAAGTCCAGGTGGTTAGGATCATTTATTGTAATGGAAGTTTATCCCTATGGTGCTATGGACATTAAAGGTTCAAAAACTAAATGAATAATTAAAGTAAACGAATAGAGACTGGAACCTTACATTTGTTGAAACAAGTTTTTTTTATGAAGAGATCCTAATATTGGGTCAACCAGACTAAAATATTAGATATGTCGAGCTGAAGACGTTAAACCAAACACTTTGTGGGAGGCAACCCATAGTTATTTGAGTGGATTGATTTATGATTTTTATTGTTATATGGACCATATTATGTAATACTGAGACATATGGGATGTAAGGAGGCTCAAAACACTAATTTTATTATTGAAACAAGCTTGAAACGTAGAAAATTTGACGTGAGGTGAAATGATGCTTATTTGGGCACTGACACCTAGACGTCAAACTTGACGCTAAGTGTCAGTTTCTGGTAGAATTGGCACCTACACACTAGAAACTGGTGCCTAGGTGCCATAGTTATAGAACATGGAAGAATCGCCCCTAGGCAATTTGAACTCGTTCTTTCCCTTAAAATCACCTTAATCCCATTCTTGGAGCTTGACACTTCGTATCTTAGGCCTGAGAGAACTTCTTTGGAGAAGAATTGAGTGGTTAGACAAATTTTCTTGTTTTAATGGAGAGTAAAAGCAATGGTGATGTGAATGGGAAGATGTTCGTGTAGAAGGACGCCTAAACTTACTTCAATGGGTTTTGTTGACATCATTTTTTGATGTCACATGTGTGAGATGTTCACCTCAGCGTATCGGGGTAACATTTCGTGCAAATAAGTCACCCGTAGCTCAAGACATCCGTTCGAGACCCACCGACGCGTTTTGAGGGGAACGTAGTTGGGGTCGTTTGACTAGACCTTGGCTTTCGCTTAGAGGAAGGTCGGTCGACATTTTGTTCATCGGACCTCTCCGTATGACTCAATGGATATTATTCGTCACGTCACGAGCAAAATTGGCTCGAATTGGCCTGATCGTCAGGGAAGCTGGTTTCAATTTTCCCAGACAATGAAACGAACCACACGAGTGCATCCGAAATGTAAATTTCAGCATAAAGGGACGTTCATTTCGCTACGGCTTCGCAAGCGGGTCAAAAATATACAAATTATCATTTTATACTCAATCGTCGAAAAAGTTGTCCAGATTATCTCGGATGACAAAATGGACCACACCAGTGTGTCCGAAACGTCTATTTCACATAGGAAGGACGTTCATTTTGCTGCGAGGAGGTGTTCGGCAAAAAATGAGCGGAGGCTTTAAAATAATAATAATAATAATATTATTATTATTATTATTATTATTATTAT
>JXCR01140679.1:194307-217041 GCA_002079205.1 Phalaenopsis hybrid cultivar | reverse complement strand
TTATTATTATAAAAAACAAAATATATATATTATATTTTTTTAGAGCACGTGATCCTCTCCCCTCATCTCTCCCCTCAAAATATATATATATATATATATATATATATATGTGTGTCTGTGTGTGTATTTAAATTTACGCATGGAGCATATGTTCCGGACGTGTTGGCGCAATCCATTTTGCCGTCTGGGGTCATATGGACAACTTTGCTGGCAATCGGACCATTTCGAGCCAATTTCATGTGCACCGCGACGAATAATATTTGCCGACCCGATCAGAGTTGTCCGATGCGTGAAATGCCAAATGGCCTTCACCTACACAAAAGTCATAGCCTAGTAGAATGACCTTGACTACGTGCCCCTCAACACACGCCCAAAGGTCCCGGGTGGGTGTCTGAAGTACCGGAAGTTACTAACGAACCGTAAGTTATTCCGAGTCATGCTAGTGGACACCCTACACACGTGACGTCAAAAATTGGTGCCAACACACAAATCCACAAAATTTCAAGTTGAACTTCTCTTGAGCTTCACCAGAGCAAGAGAAGAAGTTCCCCACTGATATCCCCATACCTAAAGCTCTCTGCACTAGACTTTGACCAAGGCTGTACTACCCTCCTATCAAACTCTTGCATAGACTCAACCTTTGCTTGAACCAACTCTTGGAGGCCGTTTGTGGACTCTCAACGAACCTTCAGAACACACTCAATTGAGGCCTCACCTCTTGGGCTAAGGTATACACCATTTTCACTAAATCCGAGCTGAGTTTAGGCTTTTATGAAGGAAAGTTTAATTTCATACTTGATCAACCGTATAGATAGATTCGTCTTGACTAGATGAAGTTGTAGGATCAAATCCCATGCGATTTAGTTGAGTATTGAGCGAAATATTAGATTTAGAGGTTTGACGGTTCTCAGGTTGGGTCTATTGGGGACGATGACCAGGAACTGTTCTATCGTGTGTGTATCGGATGGATGGCTCAGATCGTGTTGGACAAAGGATCTATTTGTGAACCGCGGACCGCGTAACAAGCTGAGGTGTAAAGCGCAACGAATCAGGAGCAGCCGCATGAGCTTTTGGAGCTATCGAGGTTGAGCTTGTTGTCGTGTGGATAAGTAGGAAAATAAGGCTTTTCTTTTTTAATTAAAGACTGAAAATTCAAAAAGCATAACTTAGTGTAGCAAAATCATAAAAATAAAATAAAAATACACTGTTTCTCAGTAAACAAAGAAAAAAATTATGAACCAAAATTAAAAATTATTTGTCATGTATTTTATTTTTAATTAATTAAATACTCCAGAACTTATTTTAATTCCATTTAATTAAATATTAATCACCATAACTTGAAATTTGGAGGGTTTATTTTGCATGTGATTAGGAGTGTTATCTGATTTTTCCAAAGTCAGAGAACACCCCTAAACCAATAGCCCCAATTTTACAGTTAAGTCACCCTTTTTTTAATTAAAATAATTATATAAATTAAAGTATAAATTAGAAAAAAAATGATACTTAATTTGGTAGGTTCACTGTGGTTAGAGGACCCTAGGAAAAAATTGAAATGAGTTTAAATAATTTAGTGTGCTATACTATGTAAATAAGTCATAAAAACCCATAAAAATTTAAATAAATAAAATATAATTCAAAAATCATAAAAATTGATTCACGATGAAGATAATGATAATTTTAAGTCTCTGTAAAAATTGAAAATCAGTTTGAAATGTGTTTCATATCAAAACTTATTTTTCGAGGNACTGAACATATTATTTTTTGTTCCAGAATATATATATATATATATATCAGTGTGTCTGTGTGTGTATTTAAAACTACGCATGGAGCACATGTTTCGGACGTGTTGGCGCAATTCATTTTGCTATCTGGGGTCATATGGACAACTTTGCTGGCAATCGGGCCATTTCGAGCCAATTTCACGTGCGATGCGACGAATAATATTTGCCGACCCAATCAGAGTTGTCTAATGCATGAAATGTCAACTGGCCTTCACCTGCGCAAAAGCCATAGCCTAGTAGAATGACCTTGGCTACGTGCCCCTCAACACACGCCCAAAGGTCCCTGGTGGGTGCCTGAAGTACCGGATGTTACTGACAAACCGTAAGTTATTCCGAGTCATGCTGGTGGACACCCTACACGCGTGACATCAAAATTTGATGCCCACACACAAATCCACCCATTTTCAAGTTGAACTTCTCTTGAGCTTCACCAGAGCAAGAGAAGAAGTTCCCCACTGATATCCCCATACCTAGAGCTCTCTGCACTAGATTTTGACCAAGGTCGTACTACCCTCCTATCAGACTCTTGCATAGACTCAACCTTTGCTTGATCCAACTCTTGGAGGCCTTTTGTGGACTCTCAATGAAGCTTCAAAATACACTCAATTGAGGCCTCACCTCTTGGGCTAAGGTATACACCATTTTCACTAAATTTGAGCTGAGTTTAGTCTTTTATGAAGAAAAGTTTAATTTCATACTTGATCAACCGTATAGATAGGTTTGTCTTGACTAGATGAAGTTGTAGGATCAAATCCCATGCGATTTAGTTGAGTATCGAGCGAGATATTACATTTAGAGGTTTGACGGTTCTCAGGTTGGGTCTATTGGGGACGATGACCACGAACTGTTCTATCATGTGCGTATCGGATAGATGGCTCAGATCACATTGGACAAAGGATCTATTTGTGAACCGCGGGCCGCGTAACAAGCTGAGGTGTAAAGCGCAACGAATCAGGAGCAGCTGCATGAGCTTTTGGAGCTATCGAGGTGGAGCTGGTTGTCGTGTGGATAAGTAGGAAAATAAGGCTTTTCTGATTTAATTAAAGACTGAAAATTCAAAAAGCATAACTTGGTGTAGCAAAATCATAAAAACAAAATAAAAATACACTGTTGCTTAGCAAACAAAGAAAAAAATTATGAACCAAAATTAAAAATTATTTGTTATGTATTTTATTTTTAATTAATTAAATACTCCAGAACTTATTTTAATTCCATTTAATTAAATATTAATCACCATAACTTGAAATTTGAAGGGTTTATTTTGCATGTGATTAGGAGTGTTCTCTGATTTTTCCAAAGTCAAAGAACACCCCTAACCCAATAGCGCCAATTTTTACAGTTAAGTCACCTTTTTTTAATTAAAATAGTTATATTAATTGAAGTATAAATCAGAAAAAAATGATACTTAATTTGGTATGGTCACTGTAATTAAAGGACCCTAGGAAAAATTTGAAATGAGTTTAAATAATTTAGTGTGTTATACTATGTAAATAAGTCATAAAAACCCATAAAAAATTAAATAAATAAAATATAATTCAAAAATCATAAAAATTGATTCACAGTGAAGATAATGATATTTTTAAGTCTTTGTAAAAATTGAAAATCAATTTGAAATGTGTTTCATATCAAAACTTATTTTTCGAGGTAAATGGGATTTTTGTAAAAAATAATTATAAAAAATAAAATATAATTAATAAAATTATAATAAATGGTCTGGAGGGTTTCCACTGATCAGGCACCCAAGAAAAAAAAAAATTGGTGTCAAAATGAATAGTTCAATTTGAGCTAATTTTTAATTTAAAGATAATAAAAATAATTAAAAATAAAAAAATATAAAAATGCAACAAAATGGCACAATTTATTCCTTGATCACGTGGGATCATTTGAAATAATTTTCCGAATTTCTTAATAAAATTATGTATTTTTAAATGTAAAAAATATATTTTTCTTAATTTTTCATTAAAATAATTATAATAAATAAATGTTTGTTTCTCTGAGATCTTTGAACTTAGGAGGACTCAAGAAAAATATAAAAAGTAGTTTTTTAAATTAAATTATATTTTCTATTTAATTAACCATTAAAATCAATAAATAATTAAAATAATTAAAATATAACTCAAAAAATCATGAAATTAGGTCCAAGTGGTCCTCTAACCTAAGTGAATCTCAAATAAATTTCCTAAGGACATAAACTTTACTATGATTAATTAAATGAATAAACATTGAAAATCTCTATTTTTGAGTAAAAATAATTATATAAATTGAATTAAAATTTAAAAATTATAATTTCACCTCTGATATTTTAATTAACCAATGAGTGAGGCACCAAGTAAATTTCAAAGTCATTTGAGATGAATTTAATGATTTATGAAGTGGAAAGCCCTAGGGGCAAAATGGTAATTATGAGATTTTGATGCCATAATTAAATTTTAGGTTATGTCAGAGGGTAAATGGGTAATATTGATTATAATGAATGCTCTTAGATGTTTGAAAGATAAGGTTTTATGAGGTAGAAACCAACTCACCACTTTTCAACAATAAAGGTAAGAGTGTAATTTCCCTAAATTATTATGACTTGGAAGTTAACCTAATTGGATGATCCTAAGATAGTGGGTTTGAGCTAGGAAAATGATAACTTACTCATTTAAAGCCCCTTAATTGATGATTATATGATAAACATGATCTTTTAATAAGAATTAAGTACCTCTAATTCAACATTTTTATTATTGAAAATCTATCCTGAAACTTGACTTAAGGAGTTAGTAGTGAGCTAGGCTTGATTTAAATTTGCTTAATGAGGCTTAGAAAAGAGAAACATAATTAATCATGAATACCTTTAAAACACTTCGAGCCCGAATTTAATTGTGAGCCCAAGATACTTAATAATTCAGCCTGCCCTTAGGGCATCCACTTATATAACTCTTAAATAAAACATCGAGTGAATGTCTAAGTTCCCCACTCGTGGGATAATTAAAACATCAAGGTTCATTTAGCACAGGGTAGATTAATTCTCACTGAATCTAAATTTAACTTCGGATGATCAATTGAACAATATAATAAGTCCAAATGAACTCAAAATGGTTCAAAGTGTTCTAAAAGTTGCTTATTATACCCGAACAATTTTATGATTTTTTTGATATTTTGAAGAACAACTGAACATATTATTTTTTGTTCCAGAAAATCATCCATTAAAACTTTTTGGGACCCACCAAATTATGCTTCGGAACCTGATAATTCACTCAAATCAATAGAAATTTTCTACTCTACTTATCCTACATTAATTGACTCAATGCTCAAGGATTTAAGTCTTCTCTAAGGTATTTAAATCATTGTGAGCAACTGGAGATATTTGTTTTTGCCACATATGGATCATCGGGCTTGTGTAAGTCTAAGGTTTAGGTGGCTAGGGCGATGACGATAATGTTAATGTGTGCTAAATGAGGGATATGACGTGGGATTTAGAGTAATATCTCCTACCTCAATGACATTCAATAAAAGGAGAGGATAAGGACTGATGGTAATATTTGTTGACTCTTTATGAGATTATTGCCCTCGATTCTCTTAGGGTGTCTGTAGTCTTAGCTCAATGAAGTAATTAACCTGTGGACTACACCACTTTGCCAAATATTTACAAAAATGAAATTTCTTTTGCCTGCTAAAGTAAAGTCTACAGGAATGAAAATTAAATTAAAAATGAAAACTTATAAAGGTCCACAGTTAATCACTTGGATCGAGGTTAGGACTACCCTCCGTAGATTATCGGGTTGATAACTCTTACTCAAGTTTGGGAAGCACACAGTCCAGCTCTTACACATTCAGCTCTCAAAAAAGTTAACATACATATATACAAACTTAACCACAATAGTTTTCAAACCTAATTATAAACTTTTGGGTTTTATGTTTTGTGTGCATAAAAATATCTAATTTTTAAAGGTTAAATACACATTTTCTTAGGTTTACAAAACTATAGTGGCATGCATGTAAATATGAAAGTGTAGGTGTGAGATATGGGTAAACACACAAGAGTTGTGTGCTAGTAATGCAAATTACTGAGGTCACACAATTATAATGTATTATCTATTCACATATCTCACTCCTAAACAATTATATTTATAAGCATAACTTTCAAATCAAAAGTTTGTCTATAAAAGCATTGAATAATATGGTAGTCGGTTTTAATTTCAGAAAAGTACAATATCTGTCCCTATTTGTCATCTTTGACTTTAGAATTTACATACATACATCTGTACATAACTAAAACATAAACTGCAAGTTTTACACGTATATACAACCTTAACCATGCAAGAAATATGCACTTCTCCTTTTAAGACTTAAAATTGATAGTATTTTTGTTGAGATATTGTATATAAGTAATTAGGAATTGGGAGGTACGTAAAACATTATAACTAGCTTTCACAGTCAGAGATATAAGTGTAATCATTCCAAAGAAATAAGGAAGTTTTTCATGCATGTCACTCAATTATTATGAATTTACATGTTCTCAAATCATATATATGAAGATACTGACAACAGAAATTTGACTAACAAAAATATATAAATGTTCTAAAATTAAACATATGAAGAGAAAAATCACTCAAAAGAAAATCAAAGCTAGAGCTTCACGTGATTCAAGTATCCACAAAAGTGATGTACACACCTAACACATAAAAAAAAAAATGAAATCCATAGCTATGACTTCACAAGCAACCTATTTGAATGACAGAAAATAGGAGAAGTATACATTCGATTGTTCATATAAGCAAAATGAGTTATTCAAAACCCTAAAAGTAGCGAGAATAAGACATTTACAAACAAGGCCCAAAACTCCGGCTTCGCCTGAGTTAATTATTCACAAAGAGCTAGGGCTACTATAACTACATAGAGAGAGGTAGAGCTTACAAGATATGACCTCGCTATAGTTATGATATGTCCAAAGAACATTGCTTGCTATGATATAATATGTGACTANATATATATATATATATATACATACATACATAATAAATTAAATACACTTTCCCATGTTGAGAACCGACGAGGAGGTAATATTGTTCCTATGTTTGGTTGTTTTTAAAAGTGGAAAATACTTCGCTTAAACCTTTAGGTCAGGTCATTCCAAGTTCTAATAGATTCAAGAGCTAATGAATTTAACCACATTTTAGTTTTATCCCTCAGGAAGAAAGGGAAGAGCCTTAGCCTTATAGCATCGTTGGAGACACCATTTTAGAGAAATGTGGAACAAAACTCCAAAAAGCCCGCTAAAGTGAAGATTAGGATCTTTTGAAGGTGTCCCCTTTAAATTGATTATTTTGAAAAACTGGATGATGATGGGTTCCAAATTGAAAGTATTGACATTTATGACAGAGTCATGGATACATAAGTGGATATCGTCTACCTTAATATTTGCATAATCCGTAAGAGGTCAATGCATGATATTAGGTCCATGGTTATTGGGTTCCTTCTGAGGTATATATGTCATTTCTCCTAATTTTTGTTGTTTTCTTTTTATTTTTCTGGTTTGTTTAGTAGGTCTCTCTAACTGAAGGTCGTAGGATTCAAGTTTTGAAGATTCTGAACTATGCGTACACCAATTAGGTTCAACTAGCTAAGTGGCCCTATGCTAAAAAGAATAACACAATTCAATTAAAAGCACACAACAAAAGAATAAACTCTTGATAATTAAACAACTAAATCAAACAACAAATCAACAATAAGTATTGCGCAACAGTTAAGAGAAAGAAAAAATAAAAGTGCACAATTAAACAAGTATTAAGCATAAAACTTTTGGATTTTGTAACTAATAGCAAAATAATATAAATATAGGAAATAATAAATACTGTGATTTTAAAGTCCAGAACTTAAAAGTTCTATTAATATTTTCTTAAATTGAATTCAATGTCATTCCCTATCAACGACGCTAAAACCCTAACATGCACTAAGTGCTGTGAAACACTAATGTCTCACACAAGTATACGTGACGTATCAGTAATATCTGGAATGGAATTTCATATATCAATCCCATAAGGAACAAGATGAACCCTAAAATGAAAAAGTTCTAGTTTACTGGAATTGATCCTAGCCTAAAAGGTTATAGTTTTTGTTCATAGTAAATTGTCAACCTAATTTTTACAAATAAAATCCCTACATTAAATGAAGGAACTTATGTAAGAGAAGGATTCTCCTCTAAATGAATCCTAGAAAACTAGGATTGATGAAGTGACAACTGTAGGAGACTAACAGACGTTAGCATCTTCCTTCGCCCATTTCGATGGCATTAAAGAAGTTGGGCACATGCACTAATGAGTTCACTACATCCAATGAAATTTCTGAGGTAAACATATATTACACATTAGAACTAAACTTTGAGTGATATTCTTATTCTCAGAGTTTAATGAAATTAATCTTAGATGTTCCAATTAAAATACTTACATATCAAAAAGATCATAAGACAGGTTTAGAAAATAAGCAACCAATTTGCATGCAAACAAAAATGTGAAAGATCAATTTTCACCGTAACACAACATTGCCTAAGTGATGTGCGATTTTTGGTGCGTTGTAAATATCTTTCAATGCTGCAATATACACACGACATCACAAATAGTAAATATGCAGTTCAATCACAATAAAAATAAATTCAGAATAAACAATTTTATCTTTTAAAATCTTTAAACTGTCAAACCGTAATAATAACACAAGTATACATATCACTCAAGTAATAAATGACTCTAATGTAGTCTTAAGTATCAATCCCACAGGAAGTTGGGAATTCTTATAGTTATAATGTAAAACACAATATTCAAACTACAAAACTTAAGCATGCAAAACAAATATAAAGTAAAAATGAAATGCAGTTAAAAGAACTAGGTTAACTAAACTATTTACTAAACTTTAAAAGTAAACTTATTAAGACCAAAACAAAGTTTTGTAATGAAGATTTTAAATTTAAGAAAGCATACTTCCCCTTTACAATGAGTTTATGGATTATGAAGTAATCAACATTAGTTAAAATACGTATAAAAGTGTATTGTGCTAAATAGGATCAATCATATTCATTACCCTCTGAGAGTACATAAAGAACATTCACTAATCCAGAGTTTGATCTCTAAATTTGTGGTTAGGTTGAGAGGATACTGGCTGCCACTCCAGATCTCTCACTTCTCCCTCCCAAGAGGACTAACAATCTCGCTTTAGTTTCCAAACAATTGGACAAAATTGTGGATTTTAGTTTGTCACCCTAAAATCTTTAATTCTGCGCCCAACAAAGTATGTTTCCCTATTTATTTGTACTCAACACCATAGACTACATTTCACCCATGAAATTGAATGTGACTCTTACCTTATTGCCAAAAAAATAACCCTTTCAGATCTTATGATTCTCAACAAATTTTAACATTTCAATTGGTCAGATCGAAAAGTAAATGAAGATCAGAGTTCGAATCATCACAATTTATTGACATTTAAAACCTTACGTAATAAAAATAATTCTTCACAAAACCATATTTCATTATAAAGAGAAGGATAAAAAATATTATTCATAATTCATGAGAATGATACGACAAAACTTAGATTTTATATAGAAAAATAAGTTTATAAAATAATGAAAGAAAAGAACACAACTTATCTCACACTCTTTCTTAAGTAAATCCCTTAAAGTTCTCTTTAAACGCTTTCTCTCTTTACAATCACACTCAATTCTCTCTTAGAAATATAATGAAGAAGAAATCTCTCACCTTCACTCTCCTCTTACAACTCTAGAAGAAAATCCTCTTTTCTCCCAAGACTTCTCTCTCTCAAAGCTCACGCACGCCCCCTTTCTTCTCTGGACTCCTCTCTTTTTAATTAGGGTCAGCCTTCATTTCAAAACAAATTCAAAATTCCCTCCTTTTTTCCCAGAAGACACACCTCTTCACATCAAGAGACAAGTCCCTTCATCCAAGAGACCTATCCCTTCATTTAAGAGCATTTCAAAAGTATCTAGATGCATTAAATCACTCCATGAGGTGTTTGAATTGATTAGAACCTTCTAGAACTGTTCAAAAATATTCACTAACTGCCCAACTCCATCTTAATTCATCTCTGGCATTTCTAGCGCTTTTGGCGCCAGTGTATTGAAATTCCACAATGTTCTCTGGATTTTGGTGCCAATTTTGGTGTTTCTGGCGCCTTTGGCGCCACGCTGTTGAAAAGCTCCATTTTGGCTCTAAATTTCCTTCTTTTTGCTCCTTTTTGCTCCAAATGAAAAAAATTGATATATCTGTAACAAAATATGAAAATACCCTTCTTTAAAGTGTAATATCACCAAATTTAAGCATAAAATGTATACATAAAATTGAACATTATTTTAGTGTATCTCCAAGTCAAAACATTGATCAATACCTAGAATTTTTATTCATCAAATTAGAAGAGAATTAGGAAGTTTAATTCCTAAACATACTCTGAAATACAAAACCCATGGGTTGATGCATCAGACAAAAACAAATTACAAGAGTTTGATTGAGAAAAAAAATAACAAATATGTAGTGAAACATCTCCGCAATCTTGCTCCAAATCTTCTCCAATGCTTCTTACTAAACTACACACAAGTTCTCTCCATTATCTCCCTCTCACACTCACAAAGATTTATCATAATATAAAAACCTCAAACTCTTACACTGGAACTAGAGAAGTAATAAAATGCTAGAGCGATCCCTTCATCTTCCTTATCATTGTCCCTTATACCCCAAGCATTCATCGATCAATCTTCAATCCAACATCTCATGCTTTTCTTTCATTTGGCCCTTGGATCGCCATGCCAGAGAAAATGTGCTTAACTCCCTTTAGGGCTAAGGTGTTGTGGTCAAGCGCGAAAAGCGACATGTTTTAATGAAATGGGTGCTTGAGCTTCTATGCTAGGTGCAAAAGCGCTCAACTTTCAGTTTGCACTAAATGTAAATGGGCACAAAAGTGCCCATGTTGGGAGCTTATTTCTAGATTGGAGAGTGCTTGCAAGTAGTAATGGGCGAAAAAGCACCCTTGCTGGGCTAAAAAATGCCCAACTCTTTCTTTGAGTAGGCTGTGTAAGAATTTAGATGGGCGCAAAGGCACCCCGTTGGGCGCAAAAGCGCCAGCCCTTGTTTGCCTTCTAATTCAAAACTCGTATGTTACCTGCACAAGTCACACAATTAACAAAAAAAAAAAAACAAAAAAATAAACATAAAAGAAACATAAAAATAAAAATATATTAACATAAACTCAAAGCAAATTAATAACATGCTAACCACATATCAAATATCTATATTTAATGTTATTATTTCTAAATTTGTATGTTTCACTTGTAGGTATTAGAAGGCCTACAAAGATCCTATCTCAATGCTTCTAAAAAATATCAATGAAGAAAATGTCAATGAGGGTATACATATTGGTATGCCAAACTGATTGAGGTCAAGATGAAGGCCAAAGAAAAATATATTTAATAATTTCTCAGAAAATAATAGTAGAAGAAAAACAAATGTCCATAAATGTGGTCGTTGTGGACTTTAGTGGCATCACAAAATCATATGAAAAAAATCAGTAGGTTTACAAACATTGCAAATTCCATAAATGGGTCGTTGTGGACTATAGTGTCCTCAAAGTATTTCCTCTTGGTGTATCCTTTGTTAGAACAAACATCTTCTCTTTCATCATTCTACCTTAAAAACTTGCAATAAAATTCTGTATGATTTCTGAAACAACTGCAAAAATTTTTTCCTCGGTTGAGATCTGAATGGTTTGTAAACCCCAAGCATTACAAGTTGCATTTTATAATATATTTTAGGAAAGTTGCTGCCTTTGAAATTTGAAGAGTGCGTTGAGCTCATGTTTCAAACATGATTGTTAGAAATCAATAAAATGGGCATAAATTTAAAGAAAAGATAAATTAAGTATTTAAGATATTATGGATGATTTAAAAAACATAGACATTCAANAAAATAATAGTAGAAGAAAAACAAATGTCCATAAATGTGGTCGTTGTGGACTTTAGTGGCATCACAAAATCACATGAAAAAAAAATGATTAGGTTTACAAACATTGCAAATTCCATAAATGGGTCGTTGTGGACTATAGTGTCCTCAAAGTATTTCCTCTTGGTGTATCCTTTGTTAGAACAAACATCTTCTCTTTCATCATTCTACCTTAAAAACTTGCAATAAAATTCTGTATGATTCCTGAAACAACTGCAAAAAATTTTTCCTCAGTTGAGATCTGAATGGTTTGTAAACCCCAGGCATTACAAGTTGCATTTTATAATATATTTTAGTAAAGTTGCTGCCTTTGAAATTTGAAGAGTGCGTTGAACTCATGTTTCAAACATGATTGTTAGAAATCAATAAAATGGGCATAAATTTAAAGAAAATATAAATTAAGTATTTAAGATATTATGGATAATTTAAAAAACATAATCATTCAGCTCTCAAAAAAGTTAACATACATATATACAAACTTAACCACAATAGTTTTCAAACCTAATTCTAAACTTTTGGGTTTTATGTTTTGTGTGCATAAAAATATCTAATTTTTAAAGGTTAAATACACATTTTCATAGGCTTACAAAACTATAGTGGCATGCATGTAAATATGAAAGTGTAGATGTGAGATATGGGCAAACACACAAGAGTTGTCTGCTAGTAATGCAAATTACTGAGGTCACACAAGTATAATGTATTATCTATTCACATATCTCACTTCTAAACAATTATATTTACAAGCATAACTTTCAAATCAAAAGTTTGTCTATAAAAGCATTGAATAATATGACAGTCAGTTTTAATTTCAGAAAAGTACAAAATTTGTCCCTATTTGTCATCTTTGACTTCAGAATTTATACATCTGTACATAACTAAAACATAAACTGCAAGTTTTACATATATACAACCTTAACCATGCAAGAAATATGCACTTCTCCTTTTAAGACTTAAAATTGATAGTATTTTTGTTGATATTGTATATAAGTAATCAGGAATTGGGAGGAACGTAAAACAATATAATTAGCTTTCACAATTAGATATTTAAGTGTAATCATTCCAAAGAAATAAGGAAGTTTTTCGTGCTTGTCACTCAAATATTATGTATCTACATGTTCTCAAATTATATATATGAAGATATTGACAATAGAAATTTGACCAACAAAAATATATAAATGCTCTAAAATAAAACATATGAAGAGAAAAATCACTCAAAAGAAAATCAAAGCTAGGGCTTCACGTGATTCGAGTATCCACAAAAGTGATGTACACACCTAACACATAAAAAAAATGAAATCCATAGCTATGACTTCACAAACAACCTATTTGAATGACAGAAAATAGGAGAAATATACATTCGATTGATCATATAAACAAAATGAGTTATTCAAAAATCCTAAAAGTAGCGAGAATAACACATTTACAAACAAGACCCAAAACTCAGGCTTTGCCTGAGTCAATTATCCACAAAGAGCTAGGGCCACTATAACTACATAGAGAGGTAGGGCTTACAAGATATGACCTCGCTATAGTTATGATATGTCCAAAGAACATTGCTGGCTATGATATATTATGTGACTATTTGGGGGAGTAAATAATAATGTATAGATGCCAAAAATATAAAATAAATGCCGCACATATACAAAACCCTAAAAAAAAAAAGACATCCTACAAAAAGGAAGTACAATGGCAATATATGTAATTTTATAGCGACAAGCCTTTTTATGTTGGAATGTTTGACGAGAAAGAAAAACCATGACTCCGTATAAAGGGCAAAACTTTGGTCTATTTCTGCAGACGGTAGAACGAAGGAGAACTCGGATTCCCTTCTTCGTTTCCTCCACCCCGATTTCTAAGTTCAATTCTCTCTCTAACCGCCCGGCGGCCGGTAGTTGACCCTCCCTTCCTTCTCCATCTGACCTTGTTTTCTGCAATTCCCTGTTAATTTTCTTATCTAGAAGTGCAGGTCTTTGGCTCTCTAGGTTTGCTTCGCTTTCTCATTCATTTAACGTCTTATAACATTCTAATTTGTGGATCAATCTGCTAGTTTTTGAAATGCCTAGGTTCAAACACGTTGTTTTTTTCAAGGATCTGAGATTATTGGTTTCTATTTGACAGAACGATGTCGGCNCAAAACCCTAAAAAAAAAAAAAGCCATTCTACAAAAAGGAAGTACAATGGCAATAGATGTAATTTTATAGCGACAAGCCTTTCATGTTGGAAAGTTTGACGAGAAAGAAAAACCAGGACTCCGTATAAAGGGCAAAACTTTGTTCTATTCTGCATACGGTGGAACGAACGAGAACTCGGATTCCCTTCTTCCTCTCCTCCACCCCAATTTCCAAGTTCAATTCTCTCTCTAACCGCCCGGCGGCCGGTAGCTGACCCTCCCTTCCTTCTCCATCTGACCTTTTTTTCTGCAATTCCCTGTTAATTTTCTTATCTAGAAGTGCAGGTCTTTGGCTCTCTAGGTTTGCTTCGCTTCTGATTCATTTAACATCTTATAACATTCTAATTTGTGGATCAATCAGCTAGTTTTTGAAATGCCTAGGTTCAAACACGTTGTTTTTTTAAAGGACCTGAGATTATTGGTTTCTATTTGACAGAACGATGTCGGGAATCGTGAGGCAGAGGCTGGGAGGCAAAACCCGAGTTTTTTCAGTTAAACAGAAACTGTGTGGTTTTTGCGGTTTCTATGCGATTATTGTTTTTGTATTGGAAAATTTATTATTATTTTGTCTTTGTAGCATTTTAGGCAAGCTCTCGGGAGGGCTGGATTTACTGCATCTGTTGCAGGGAAGAACAACTCAACCGCTGCTAAAGAGGTAATGAATGACGCTGCCTTTTTTTTCACTTGATTTATTGGAGTACTCTGTTGTCTCTGATTTCAGAGATCAATTTAGTTGTTTCTTTCTGTTGTTGGATCTGAGAGAATTAATTGCGGCTAGTCAATGATTTGAGAGTGGAAACTGGCGGTTGATGAATTCCATTTTGTTGATTGGTTTTATTGATTTTTTCATGTTTTTTAGTATATTTAACTGTAATTTCTGCTGGACATTAAACAACGTTAGTAATGCATAATGGATTGCTTAAACAGTACTATGAGATGATAACTACAGGATTGTGAATGCTATGTAACCTCTCTGATTCTTTTTCTCTGAGTTTTTCTTTTTTTCTTGTTGGGTATTGCAAGTCATTTATTCTTCTTCAAGAACTTGAGACTAGATATTTTGAATTATCTATGCAGTTGACAGTACGTGATGCTCTGAACTCCGCACTAGATGAGGAGATGGCGGCTGATCCAAAAGTTTTCATCATGGGCGAAGAGGTTATATTATTATTGTGGGGCATTTGCATGCATATCACCCCATACATACCACCCAATTCTTATTTATTTATATATCTAATAGCTAAAATTTTTACATTTCTATCACCCAAATATTTCATATCACATAAAAAATACAACTGCTTTAACTTGTAAATAGTGAGATGCACCTATCACCAACCCAAATATTTCATATCACATAAAAAATACAACTACTTTAAATTGTAAATATCGAAATACACCTTTTTGTGCGTAGGTAATTTGGCATATATGTAAAAATTAAGGTTTAGGTTTTACATATGGAAATATATAGGAATTGAGTGGTATATATGTAAATCTCCCTATTATTTAATAAAGTGTTTAACCTCATATCTTATTTGTTTCACTTTTCTAATGGCACTATTTTACTCTATAGGTTGGAGAATATCAAGGAGCTTATAAGGTCCTCTGGAAGTCAGAATCCTGAAATGTTGTAGCATGTTACAAATGCCACTATATTTGTATGTTGGTATAATGACGCTTGTTAGTTTTCTTAACAGGTATCTCGTGGACTTCTAGAGAAGTATGGTCCTGATAGAGTTCGTGATACGCCAATCACAGAGGTTACTTAGCGGCTGATACTAAACTATGAGCACTTTTGTTTGAGATTGATTTGACAAATAATAACAATCATTGATGTTCTCCTGCTTTTTTGCCTTAACTTTGCCATGTTTCTTATGATTTGTAGGCTGGATTTGCGGGAATCGGAGTTGGCGCAGCATATTATGGTTTGCGGCCAGTAGTGGAGTTTATGACGTTCAATTTCTCTATGCAGGTTAAGATTTTATTTTCAAATGTATATTTTTATGATGTTTTTAACCCAATTGTGGTTAAAAAACAAGGATTCATAATGTTTGAGTCCATGATTTTATTTGCTGTATGAAGTTGAGGGATTTTGACTGAGCAAATGAGAATTGGTGGATACTATGATTAGAATAACAAGCAATATTGCTTTTTTTACTTGGAACAAAATGAAAATGTGAAAATTCTAAGGAGATTTGAGGATTTTGAAGTTTTTGTTTATTGAAAAGCTTCAAAATATGAAATGTATTGGGGTAGTAGTTGATGAAGTGTCGTGATAAGGTGATTTCCATGAAGATAATTACAGATTAGTGTATTTTGAAGTTGTGTAGCTTTTATGATTTTCAATAAATTAGGCAAGGTTTTAAAAAATCATTTTTGAGAAGAGATGGATGAACTACTACAGACATATATTNACTTCTAAACAATTATATTTACAAGCATAACTTTCAAATCAAAAGTTTGTCTATAAAAGCATTGAATAATATAGCAGTCAGTTTTAATTTCAGAAAAGTACAAAATTTGTCCCTATTTGTCATTTTTGACTTCAGGATTTATACATCTGTACATAACTAAAACATAAACTGCAAGTTTTACATATATACAACCTTAACCATGCAAAAAATATGCACTTCTCCTTTTAAGACTTAAAATTGCTAGTATTTTTGTTGAGATATTGTATATAAGTAATCAGGAATTGGGAAGAACGTAAAACAATATAACTAGCTTTCACAATCAGATATTTAAGTGTAATCATTCCAAGGAAATAAGGAAGTTTTTCATGCTTGTCACTCAAATATTATGTATCTACATGTTCTCAAATTATATATATGAAGATATTGACAATAGAAATTTGACCAACAAAAATATATAAATGTTCTAAAATTAAACATATGAAGAGAAAAATCACTCAAAAGAAAATCAAAGCTAGGGCTTCACGTGATTCAAGTGTCCACAAAAGTGATGTACACACCTAACACATAAAAAAAATGAAATCCATAGCTATGACTTCACAAACAACCTATTTGAATGACAGAAAATAGGAGAAATATACATTTGATTGATCATATAAACAAAATGAGTTATTCAAAATCCTAAAAGTAGCGAGAATAAGACATTTACAAACAAGGCCCAAAACTCAGGCTTTGCCTGAGTCAATGATTCACAAAGAGCTAGGGCTACTATAACTACATAGAGAGGTAGGGCTTACAAGATATGACCTCGCTATAGTTATGATATGTCCAAAGAACATTGCTGGCTATGATGTATTATGTGACTATTTGGGGGAGTAAATAATAATGAATAGATGCCAAAAATATAAAATAAATGCCGCACATATACAAAACCCTAAAAAAAAAAAAAAAGACATCCTACAAAAAGGAAGTACAATGGCAATAGATGTAATTTTATAGCGACAAGCCTTTTATGTTGGAATGTTTGACGAGAAAGAAAAACCAGGAATCCGTATAAAGGGCAAAACTTGGTCTATTTCTGCAGACGGTAGAACGAAGGAGAACTCGGATTCCCTTCTTCCTTTCCTCCACCCCGATTTCTAAGTTCAATTCTCTCTCTAACCGCCCGGCGGCCAGTAGCTGACCCTCCCTTC
The DNA here is from genome assembly GCA_002079205.1 of Phalaenopsis hybrid cultivar. Classification (NCBI taxonomy): domain Eukaryota; kingdom Viridiplantae; phylum Streptophyta; class Magnoliopsida; order Asparagales; family Orchidaceae; genus Phalaenopsis; species Phalaenopsis hybrid cultivar. Next base: position 199,509 of record JXCR01140679.1, on the reverse strand, counting down.
CTTCTCCATCTGACCTTGTTTTCTGCAATTCCCTGTTAATTTTCTTATCTAGAAGTGCAGGTCTTTGGCTCTCTAGGTTTGCTTCGCTTTCTCATTCATTTAACGTCTTATAACATTCTAATTTGTGGATCAATCTGCGAGATTTTGAAATGCCTAGGTTCAAACACGTTGTTTTTCTCAAGGATCTGAGATTATTGGTTTCTATTTGACAGAACGATGTCGGGNATGTAAATCTTTTTTCTATCACTTCTTCTTTGTATCTATATCTTGTGTAATATGAAATGGAAGTATAATGATTAGATCAAAAGGAGATAACAATTGCACAAGAGATGAATTCTTTTTTTGTGGATTAGGAAAGCCACACCATTTATATTCATGAGTGAGGGTAAAATCTAGTATATTTCAGATTACAGGCTTTTGGTTCCAATAAAAATCGTACTAACTTGAGTTTACACCATGTTATGTTAAAACCTTTGGGTCATTTTTAAGGTTCGTTGTTTACCCATCTCCTATAAAGAATCTTTGACATTTTTTTGGCCAATCTATTGACTCGCTTTCCTTCACTAAAAGAAGTTGAGTTGTAAACTATGCTATTATTTCAACAAGAGAAAACAATGTTGAAGCAAACTTTAACTTGATAAAAATCAAAGTGATTATGAACTAAAATCTCAACAATTGTTATCTTCTGCATTATCCTACCTTCATTAAGGGTCTGTTTGGGGCAGCTGTAGCTTATCCAACTTATCCAGATAACCTGCTTATCTTGATAAGCAGTTGATCAACAGCTGATCCGGATAAACTGTCTGACTGTTTGGTTTGTGCGTTTAGAAAACAGCTGATTCTGGATAAATAACCATTCTGCCCCTATTTTGGATAAGCTGTTTGATTTGTGCGTTTTGAAAACAGTTGATTTGAAGTTTTTTTGGGTAAATGACTATTCTGGCACTGCGCAGTGTTGCTGTTTATAACAGAACTGTAACGACTACACATGAATTTCCAACATAATAAAAAAAAAAATTTGACAAATATATCAAAAAGATACAATCAAAGTTTATATAAAAATAAAAACTTGTGATTCAAAGTAAACATAAATAGATGAATAATCTACCACAAAAGAAGGCAGTAGACCCATAATGATGGGGATCTTGTTTGTCAGGAACACACTTGAATCAAGTTTTTGCATGTAGAAAAACATATAAGAAGGTCAATCCAAAAGAACCACTTGGGTCATATGACTTATCATAACCCTCTAAAAATAGAATTTGACAAACCCAAATAAAAGATTTAAAAAAAATATAAAGAAAGTGAAAATAACCAAGTTTAGAAGTTAGATATGTAAATACATATAAACTTTGTGGTATGTATGCACTTCCTCCTCAAAAATATCAAAGCTAAGAGTTAGCATAAAAAGACAAATAACATGTAATCATAAGAAGGCAGAAGAACCATATAGCAGAGAATCACGGTTGCCAAAAACACTTGACCAAAATTGTATATGTAGAAAAGCAGGGCAAAAGAGAGGTCATCTATGAGAACCCAAAGAGTCATATGTAGAAAAACTGTTTTTTTATTTGTTAATTACTTCTTCTCAAAAAACCAACCCAAGCATGAGGTAGCCATTGAACCGAAAAAGAAGCACAAACACTAGAATACNTGTCAAAATAAATAGTTCAATTTGAGCTAATTTTTAATTTAAAGATAATAAATATAATTAAAAATTAAAAAAAATATAAAAATGCAACAAAATGGCACAATTTATTCCCTAATCACGTGGGATCATTTGAAATAATTTTCCTAATTTCTTAATAAAGTTATGTATTTTTAAATGCAAAAAATATATTTTTCTTAATTTTTCATTAAAATAATTATAATAAATAAATGTTTATTTCTTTGAGTTCTCTGAACTTAGGAGGACTTAAGAAAAATATAAAAAGTAATTTTTTAAGTTAAACTAAATTTTCTATTTAATTAACCATTAAAATTAATAAATAATTAAAATAATTAAAACAAAACTCAAAAAATCATGAAATTAGGTTCAAGTGGTCCTCTGACCTAAGTGAATCTCAAATAAATTTCCTAAGGACATAAACTTTACTATGATTAATTAAATGAATAAACATTGAAAATCTCTATTTTTGAGTAAAAATAATAATATAAATTAAATAAAATTTTAAAAATTATAATTTCACCTCTGATATTTTAATTGACCCATGAGTGGGGCACCAAGTAAATTTCAAAGTCATTTGAGATGAATTTAATGATTTATGAAGTGGAAAGCCCCATGGGCAAAATGACAATTATGGGATTTTGATGTCATAATTAAATTTTAGGTTATGTCAGAGGTAAATGTGTAATATTGATCATAATGAATGCTCTTAGATGTTTGAAAGATAAGGGTTTAGGAGGTAGAAACTAACTCACCACTTTTCTACGATAAAGGTATGTGTAATTTCCCTAAATTATTATGACTTGGAAGTTAACCTAATTGGATGATCCTAAGATAGTGGGTTTGAGCTAGGAAAATGATAACTTACTCATTTAAAGCCCCTTAATTGATGATTATATGATAAACATGATCTTTTAATAAGAATTAAGTACCTCTAATTCAACATTTTTATTATTGAAAATCTATCCTGAAACTTGACTTAAGGAGTTAGTAGTGAGCTAGGCTTGATTTAAATTTGCTTAATGAGGCTTACAAAAGAGAAACATAATTAATCATGAATACCTTTAAAACACTATGAGCCCGACTTTATTTGTGAGCCCAAGACACTTAATAATTCAGCATGCCCTTAGGGCATCCACTTATATAACTCTTAAATAAAACATCGAGTGATTGTTTAAGTTCCCCGCTCATGGGATAATTAAAACATCAAGGTTCATTTAGCACATGGTAAATTAATTCTCACTGAATCTAAATTTAACTTCGGATGATCAATTGAACAATATAATATGTCCAAATGAACTCAATACTGTTCAAAGTGTTCTAAAAGTTGTTTATTATGCCCGAACAATTTTATGATCTTTGGGATATTTTGAAGGACAACTGAACTTATTATTTTTTGTTCCAGAAAATCATCCATTAAAAATTTTTGGGACCCACCAAGTTATGCTTCAGAACCCGATAATTCACTCAAATCAATAGAAATTTTCTACACTACTTATCGTACATTAATTGACCCAATGCTTAAGGATTTAAGTCTTCTCTAAGGTATTTAAATCCTTTTGAGTAACTGGGAATATTTGTTTTTGCCACATATGGATCATCGAGCTTGTGTAAGTCTAAGGTTTAGGTGGTTAGGGCGATGGTGATAATGCTAATGTGTGCTAAATGAGGGATATGACGCGGGATTTAGAAAAATATCTCCTACCTCAAGGACATTCAATAAAAAGAGAGGATAAGGATCAATAGTACTATTTGTTGACTCTTTATGAGATTATTGACATCGATACTCTTAGGTTGTCTGTAGTCCTAGCTCAATGAAGTAATTAACCTATGGACAAAACCACTTTGCCAAATATTTACAAAAAAGAAATTTCTTTTGCCTGCTAAAGTAAAGTCTCCAGGAATGAAAATTAAATTAAAAATGAAAACTTGTCCACAGTTAATCACTTGGATCGAGGTTAGGACTACCTTCCTTAGATTATCGGGTTGATAACTCTTACTCAAGTTTGGGAAGCACACAGTCCAGCTCTGAGCTCCCACCCTTACCAATTTTTTACAATTAGTTCTGATCTTCCATATGTGACAATGGGTTTTTCTTTTACTTTCTCGTGTTTTGCTATGACTCGTTTTATGACTTTTTCTGTACCGGTTGCTCTTTTTTACTTTCTTGCAATTTATTTAAATTTCCTACAAATATATTATGTTTTATGATGCTAATCATGCAGCTGTACAAAGGCCCAGGTACACATTTACATTTTGTGTATTGGAATTTTATTTATTTACCATAAAGCGTTTTCTACCTACATTTATTTATTTTATATGCAAAACTCAACCAAATCTGAAAATATGAAAAAACATGTTTTCAAAAATTAAATTTACACTTTCAAAACCATAAATGAACATAATAAACTCATTTGGGGTTTATGAGGATTTCTCCAGCGAGATAACCAACGGTTGCTAACAGGAGCTTAACAACTCATTTAGACTAAGTAAATTCAAGAGAAAATAGTGGTACCAGAATGAGGGAATCATGAGATCCTAACCAGCGTCACTTTAATCAACTTTAACAACCCCTCAAAACACTTGAACAATAATGAAACGTGACATGAAAACTGTAAAACCTTAAACCTGGAGCCATCACAGCAAGGAGCTAACACCGTGGGCAGCATTATAAGGAGGTACAGAAGATCAACTTAGAGAGAGCAAAAAGGTCTACAACAGTATATCTTTCCTTTGAATTAAATAACAAGCCACAAGACTTCGAGGTAGCCCATCTAGAACGACATAAATCCTCAATTTATCTTTAGGCCTTTGCACAACCATGTTGTACAATTTAAGCCCTAACTCGCCTTAGGCTCTGAGGTTGTCATTCGTTATGACATAAACCCTCCTATTTTTCAAGCTATTTGTATGGTCGTGTCATGCAAATGTAAGCCCTAAATAATAATAATTGGCAAGATGAAATATATAATAATATTTTCTCAAAATGGAAGCCAAATCATAAGATACCTTGTGAGGTCACTGAGGTTCTCCTAAGGATCAGTAGCATCCCCATGTTTTCTCCTTTTGGATTCTGAAAAAAAAAATATTCTGATTTGATATTGTCCATTTGATACACCTTTGTCCGACCTTGAAAACCCTAAATTTTGACATTCTTGAAGACAATATTTTTTATCTAAATCAAGAGTTTTCTTAAGTGACATCGGTCATTTAAGATGTAATTAACAGTAGAGGCTTTCCCTTATAGAAATCTTTGATACCCAACTTAATATGAACCATATGTAATCTTTTATATTAGATAGAGGAAATTGTTGGTCAACATAAATGTTTTGCAGACTAAAATAGATGTAATAAATTTCTTAGTTTATTTAATTGAGCATCGCTATCACGTAACGTATCTATTCTTAGAGATAGGTATGTCACTTGCGTTGTTGTGCTCGTTTATTTAAACTATTGTTTATATAAGATTGGTTCGATCTCATATTTTTAAAAATTAAAATTTTAATTTCCAAAATTATATATATATATATATATAT
>JXCR01140679.1:170119-185266 GCA_002079205.1 Phalaenopsis hybrid cultivar | reverse complement strand
GGAGTTGGCGCAGCATATTATGGTTTGCGGCCAGTAGTGGAGTTTATGACCTTCAATTTCTCTATGCAGGTTAAGATTTTATTTTCAAATGTATATTTCTATGATGTTTTTAACCCAATTGTGGTTAAAAAACAAGGATTGATAATGTTTGAGTCCATGATTTTATTTGCTGTATGAAGTTGAGGGATTTTCATTGAGAAAATGAGAATTGGTGGATACTATGATTAGAATAACAAGCAATATTGCTTTTTTTACTTGGAACAAAATGAAAATGTGAAAATTCTAAGGAGATTTGAGGATTTTGAAGTTTTTGTTTATTGAAAAGCTTCAAAATATGAAATGTATTGGGGTAGTAGTTGATGAAGTGTCGTGATAAGGTGATTTCCATGAAGATAATTATAGATTAGTGTATTTTGAAGTTGTTTAGCTTTTATGATTTTCAATAAATTAGACAAGGTTTTAAAAAATCATTTTTGAGAATAGATGGATGAACTACTACAGACATATATCTAACTATGAAAGTGTTTTTATGGGAATTTATTTAAACGTGTATCTAAATTATGCTATGATGATTTATGAGAAGATTTATATTGGTATAGAATAAGAGATAGAAATGCAATATTAGAAGATATATTTGTTTTCATAGTATCTTATGATTTTGCAATAGCCGGCACACACTTTAGGAAGTAAGAAAACTTAGTTACTTATAGCAATGGAGCTACTAAATTACAAATTGGCTTGTTATATAGAGTGTGAAATTGCTACATGGTTTTTTAGGAGTTCTAGGAGTTTTATCACACAATTTAGAGTAATAATTAAATGTCTATTTTAATATTATTAAAAAAAACCAAAATAAATAATTTCTCTAAGATTTATTAGTGAAAAAAAATTATTATCATAGAAGTTTTAGAGAGTTTAAAAATAGATTGTACATTGACAATGTGACTTATAATGATTAGTGGTGGAATTAAGAGATGCAAAATATTATTAAAAGATATGCTTTTAAATAGTGGTGAAAGTTGATACCACTAAGATTTATAATGATTATATGAAAGTTAAAAATCTTGGAAAAATATAGCGTGCAAAGCTAAAGCTATAGCTTTTGTTTGTCTATATGATATGTTTGATGCTAAGGAAGGAGAAATAAAAAATATAAAATATATACCCTTATTCATAATCTCTGTTATATGTTCTATTTTTTATCTGTGTACTTTGAAGTTTTAATTGCATAATTTGATACTTAATTCATATTTTCCTTTGTTAATTAATAGTACTATTTTTTTTTAACTTGAATATGAATTATGATTCTTATACGTGCAATTTCTTATATACTATAATAAAACATAGTTTAAGGACCGCACCTGTGAATATAAAAAATTTTGAATGGGTGAGATTTGAACTCAGGGTTGATTTCTATTCTCTTCAAAACATGCACTAGCGAGATCATTTGCGAAAGAGTAGCAAATTGTTTACTTTNTAATTCATATTTTCCTTTGTTAATTAATAGTACTATTTATTTATAACTTGAATATGAATTATGATTCTTATACGTGTAAGTTTTTTAAATACTATAATAAAACATAGTTTAAGGACCGCAACTGTGAAATAAAAAAATTTGAATGGGTGAGATTTGAACCAGGTTTGATTTCTATTCTCTTCAAAACATGTACTAACGAGATCATTTGGGAAAGAGTAGCAAATTGTTAACTTCAAGATGGGCTTCTGTGGGAAAACTAATCAGGACATCTAATATATGAGTGATTGACTTCTCTTGCTTGTATTTTTAAGTATCAAATTAGGTTTATTTTTGTATAAGATATAACAAGAAATTTTGAAAATAAAGAAAAAAATTGCTTTTAGGCATGATAATTTGAGTATAACTAGTTACAATGCCATTGCTATTGTGTTCTTCCATTGTGTTAGGTTTAAAAATGGATTCCAGCCACATATTCCATCAAAAGCAAGCTTCTATTTAAGTTTGAAAGTTAGTTGGCTNGTATTTTTAAGTATCAAATTAGGTTTATTTTTGTATAAGATATAACAAGAAATTTTGAAAATAAAGAAAAAATTGCTTTTAGGCATGATAATTTGAGTATAACTAGTTACAATGCCATTGCTATTGTGTTCTTCCATTGTGTTAGGTGTAAAATGGATTTCAGCCACATATTCCATCAAAAGAAAGCTTCTATTTAAGTTTGAAAGTTAGTTAGCATTGAGATTTGATTTTGACATTGACCAAGGGATGCTTGGCAACTTTATTTTTGATGGCTTATATTTTTTAGTTTTTTTTTTTTAATTCAATATCTCTGAGATCAGTTTCATTTTGAGTTTGGATTTTTTAGCTATTATTTTTTTCATGAGGCTACTTGTCTTCTTTGCATTGCTATGGTGCTTCATCTTTATTTTTCACATGTCTTTTACCTTAGAAAAGTTATTCAAGTAGTCCAACCCATTTAGTGGGATAAAGGCTTGTTGTTGTTCATGTTTTTAATCGTAGGTTTTGTTAGAATTTAGGTTAATTTTGTATATTTATCTATTTATTTATTTGTTATGCAGGCAATTGATCATATTATAAATTCCGCTGCAAAATCAAATTATATGTCTGCGGGTCAGCTTTCTGTGCCTATTGTTTTCCGAGGACCAAACGGAGCTGCTGCTGGTGTTGCTGCCCAACATTCTCAGGTCTCTAATACTCATTAATATAGCGCACACCAAAACAGCTTTTGTTCTTGTCATTATCAAGTGTTATGCATGTCGGCTTGACCATAAATATTTAGGTTGTACAACTTATACCCGAAAAGCACACACTTCTATAGGCTATTTCATGTTGGATGTTTTCTTGTTTTTAAATTGTCGATAATGATATTTTTAACACTTCTTGAACGCCTTTGAACAATTTATTAAGATCTCATGATCATGCCTACTTTTATTATATAGGTTTACATGAGATCTTAGTGAAGCTATTTGGTGTATCGTGCCATCCAATTTGGTTTGGGAGGGCTAGGAATTCAAATGGTATGACCCATTTGGACTAACTCAGGTGCCAACACAATATAAGCAATTCTAATGGATTAATTGGGTTAATTAAAATGTAATTGATCTTTAGGGTTTATGTTTAGTGTTTAGGCTTAATAACATATGATTTTTTATCAAATTTTTGTATATTAATCATATAATATACTAATGTAAATCTTTTTTCTATCACTTCTTCTTTGTATCTATATCTTGTGTAATATGAAATGGAAGTATAATGATTAGATCAAAAGGAGATAACAATTGCACAAGAGATGAATTCTTTTTTTGTGGATTAGGAAAGCCACACCATTTATATTCATGAGTGAGGGTAAAATCTAGTATATTTCAGATTACAGGCTTTTGGTTCCAATAAAAATCGTACTAACTTGAGTTTACACCATGTTATGTTAAAACCTTTGGGTCATTTTTAAGGTTCGTTGTTTACCCATCTCCTATAAAGAATCTTTGACATTTTTTTGGCCAATCTATTGACTCGCTTTCCTTCACTAAAAGAAGTTGAGTTGTAAACTATGCTATTATTTCAACAAGAGAAAACAATGTTGAAGCAAACTTTAACTTGATAAAAATCAAAGTGATTATGAACTAAAATCTCAACAATTGTTATCTTCTGCATTATCCTACCTTCATTAAGGGTCTGTTTGGGGCAGCTGTAGCTTATCCAACTTATCCAGATAACCTGCTTATCTTGATAAGCAGTTGATCAACAGCTGATCCGGATAAACTGTCTGACTGTTTGGTTTGTGCGTTTAGAAAACAGCTGATTCTGGATAAATAACCATTCTGCCCCTATTTTGGATAAGCTGTTTGATTTGTGCGTTTTGAAAACAGTTGATTTGAAGTTTTTTTGGGTAAATGACTATTCTGGCACTGCGCAGTGTTGCTGTTTATAACAGAACTGTAACGACTACACATGAATTTCCAACATAATAAAAAAAAAAATTTGACAAATATATCAAAAAGATACAATCAAAGTTTATATAAAAATAAAAACTTGTGATTCAAAGTAAACATAAATAGATGAATAATCTACCACAAAAGAAGGCAGTAGACCCATAATGATGGGGATCTTGTTTGTCAGGAACACACTTGAATCAAGTTTTTGCATGTAGAAAAACATATAAGAAGGTCAATCCAAAAGAACCACTTGGGTCATATGACTTATCATAACCCTCTAAAAATAGAATTTGACAAACCCAAATAAAAGATTTAAAAAAAATATAAAGAAAGTGAAAATAACCAAGTTTAGAAGTTAGATATGTAAATACATATAAACTTTGTGGTATGTATGCACTTCCTCCTCAAAAATATCAAAGCTAAGAGTTAGCATAAAAAGACAAATAACATGTAATCATAAGAAGGCAGAAGAACCATATAGCAGAGAATCACGGTTGCCAAAAACACTTGACCAAAATTGTATATGTAGAAAAGCAGGGCAAAAGAGAGGTCATCTATGAGAACCCAAAGAGTCATATGTAGAAAAACTGTTTTTTTATTTGTTAATTACTTCTTCTCAAAAAACCAACCCAAGCATGAGGTAGCCATTGAACCGAAAAAGAAGCACAAACACTAGAATACTTGATATAAAGAGCCACATGCCAATTTAGAGCCCCACTCAATCAATTTGAGCCAACCCCTACTTGTTTCAAAATCATCTCGTTAACAACTCTAGAAATGAAATGTCATTTTTATTTTAAGAAAGTGTAATACATAAGTATCCAATCAAAATTTTTACTGCACTTCTTAAAATAAGTTCCATAAATCACATGGAATTCCTTCTATTAAATTGGGGAAGAAGTAATTAAGAAATAAATAGCCGAAGCTTATCCAAACACATTTAAATGTATCTCCTCTTTGTAATAAGCCCAATTAATCCATAAAATAGAGAGTAATTAAACTAAAGTTACCATGTATGACAAAATAATAGGCTTATCCACTCAGTTAACATATTGGAAAACAGAGAAAAACATCAAAAAATATAATGCCTGGTCCTGTATGAGACAGATCATGCACCATTCATGGCATACAAAGGGCTTCGGTAGTTCTTGGAAAGCGACATAAGCGGCTATGTATGAAGATTCTGCTTGCTGTCTTTTTGGTTTAACTTGAGCTTGTTTCCTTGTGTGGCTGGATTTAAGGATGACAATGGAGAAGAAGCAAGGCACAATAGCCAACCCCAGAGCTCTCTGCTCATCCCAACACCAGACTGACTACAATGGCGTGAGTAGGCAGCAGAAGATCAGAGACCTAATTTTAGTTGGCCGCAATTCTTCTTTCACTAGTTTGAGAGGCTAGCAAGTGTTGCGGCAGAAGAAGAAACAAAAAAAAAGGAGATGTGTTTTTACCTGGAAGAGAAGGAATACCGAAGAAAGAACTGGGAGAGGCCTAGGCGCTCGATCGCGATACAGTATCGGAAGCGAAGGAAAAACACCTGGAATGCGGCTTTACCTGGAAGCAATGGAACGTCCAAGAAGGGCAAGGCACGATCACGAGTGCTTAGAGGGCAGCGGCGTAATACGACAGTAAATGCAACGAAGGAACGCTGCCCGCGGGGATCATCTTGCGGGCGACGTTATTAACAAAAACGAAAGGACGGTTTCTAAAACGAAATAGAAACGTGAAAAACAAACAGTATGGCGGCGTTTTCAAAACGCGCCCGCTGTTTTAAGCTGCCCCAAACGGGCCTNAGTGGGATAAAGGCTTGTTGTTGTTCATGTTTTTAATCGTAGGTTTTGTTAGAATTTAGGTTAATTTTGTATTTTTATTTATTTATTTATTTGTTATGCAGGCAATTGATCATATTATAAATTCAGCTGCAAAATCAAATTATATGTCTGCGGGTCAGCTTTCTGTTCCTATTGTTTTCCGAGGACCAAACGGAGCTGCTGCTGGTGTTGCTGCCCAACATTCTCAGGTCTCTAATACTCATTAATATATAGTGCACACCAAAATAGCTTTTGTTCTTGTCAATATCAAGTGTTATGCATGTCGGCTTGACCATAAATATTTAGGTTGTACAACTTATCCCCGAAAAGCACACACTTCTATAGGCTGTTTCATGTTCGATGTTTTCTTGTTTTTAAATTGTCGATAACAATATTTTTAACACTTCTTGAACGCCTTTGAACAATTCATTAAGATCTCATGATCATACCTACTCTTATTATATAGGGCTACTTGAGATCTTAGTGAAGCTATTTGGTGTATCGTGCCTTCCAATTTGTTTTGGGAGGGCTAGGAATTCAAATGGTATGACCCATTTGGACTAACTCAGGTGCCAACACAATATAAGCAATTCTAATGGATTAATTGGGTTAATTAAAATGTAATTGATCTTTAGGGTTTATGTTTAGTGTTTAGGCTTAATAACATATGATTTTTTATCAATTTTTTGTATATTAATCATATAATATACTAATGTAAATCTTTTTTCTATCACTTCTTCTTTGTATCTATATCTTGTGTAATATGAAATGGAAGTATAATGATCAGATCAATAGGAGATGACAATTGCGCAAGAGATGAATTCTTTTTTTGTGGATTAGGAAAGCCACACCGTTTATATTCATGAGTGAGGGTAAAATCTAGTATATTTCATATTATAGGCTTGTGGTTTCAATAAAAATCGTACTAACTTGAGTTTACACCATTTTATGTTAAAACCTTTGTGATAAATTTTATTTTTAAGGTTCGTTGTTTACCCATCTCCTATAAAGAATCTTTGACATTTTTTTGGCTAATCTTTGACTTGCTTTCCTTCACAAAAAGAAGTTGACTTGTAAACTATGCTATTATTTCAACAAGAGAAAACAATCTGAGATAAGCAAACTTTAAATTTATAAAATTCTAAGTGATTATAAACTAAAATCTCAACAATTGTTATCTTCTGCATTATCCTACCTTCATTAAGGGTTTGATTGGGGCAGCTGCAGCTTATCCAACTTATCCAGATAATCTGCTTATCTTGATAAGCTGTTGATCAACAGCTGATTCAGATAAACTGTCTGACTGTTTGGTTTGTGCGTTTGAAAAACAGCTAATTCTGGATAAATGATCATTCTGCCCCTGTTTTGGATAAGCTGTTTAACTGTTTGATTTGTGCGTTTTGAAAACAACTGATTTGAAATTTTTTTGGGTAAATGACACTATTCTGGCACTGCGCAGTGTTGTTGTTTATAACAGAACTGTAACGGCTACACATGAATTTCCAATATAATAAAAAAAAATTGACAAATATATTAAAAAGATTCAATCAAACTTTATATAAAAATAAAAACTTGTGATTCAAAGTAAACATAAATAGATGAATAATCTACCATCAAAAGAAGACTGTAGACCCATAATGATGGGGATCTTGTTTGTCAGGAACACACTTGAATCAAATTTTTGGATATAGAAAAGCATATAAGAAGGTCAATTCAAAAGAACTACTTGGGTCATATGACTTATCATAACCCTCTAAAAATAGAATTTGACAAACCCAAATAAAAGATTTTAAAAAAATGTAAAGAAAGTGAAAATAACCAAGTTTAGAAGTTAGATATGTAAATACATATAAACTTTGTGGTATGCATGCACATCCTCCTCAAAAATATCAAAGCTAAGAGTTAGCATAAAGAGACAAATAACATGTCATCATAAGAAGGCAGAAGACCTATATAGCAGAGAATCACGGTTGCCAAAAGCACTTAAGACCAAAATTGTATATGTAGAAAAGCAGGGCAAAAGAGAGGTCATCCATGAGAACTCAAAGAGTCATATGATTCATCATACCCGTCTCAAAAAATCAACTCAAGCATGAGGTAGCCACTGAACCGAAAAAGAAGCACAAACACTAGAATACATGTTGATATAAAGAGCCACATGCCAATTTAGAGCCCCACTCAATCAATTTGAGCCAACCCCTACTTGTTTCAAAATCATCTCGTTAACAACTCTAGAAATGAAATGTCATTTTTATTTTAAGAAAGTGTAATACATAAGTATCCAATCAAAATTTTTACTGCACTTCTTAAAATAAATTCCATAAATCACATGGAATTCCTTCTATTAAATTGGGGAAGAAGTAATTAAGAAAAAATAGCTGAAGCTTATCCAACCTCATTTAAATGTATCTCTTCTTTGTAATAAGCCCAATTAATCCATAAAATAGAGAGTAATTAAACTAAAGTTACCATGTATGACAAAATAATAGGCTTATCCACTCAGTTAACATATTGGAAAACAGAGAAAAACATCAAAAAATATAATGTCGGGTCCTGTATGAGACAGATCATGCACCATTCATGGCATACAGAGGGCTTCGATAGTTCTTGGAAAGCGACATAAGCGGCTCTGTATGAGGATTCTGCTTACTGTCTTTTTGGTTTAACTTGAGCTTGTTTCCTTGTGTGGCTGGCTTTAAGGATGACAATGGAGAAGAAGCAAGGCACAATAGCTAACCCCAGAGCTCTCTGCTCATCCCAGCACCAGACTGACTACAATGGCGTGAGTAGGCAGCAGAAGATCAGGGACCTAATTTTAGTTGGCCGCAATTCTTCTTTCACTAGTTTGAGAGGCCAACAAGTGTTGCAGCAGAAGAAGAAACAAAAAAAAAGGAGATGTTTTTACCTGGAAGAGAAGGAATATCGAAGAAAGAATTGGGAGAGGCCTGGGCGCTCGATCGCGATACAGTACCGGAAGCGAAGGAAGAACACTCGGAACGCGGTTTTACCTGGAAGCAAAGGAACGCCCAAGAAGGGCAAGGCTCGATCGCGAGTGCTTAGAGGGCAGTGGAGTAATATGACAGTAAACGCAGCGAAGGAACGCTGCCTGTGGTGATCATCCCGCGGGCGACGTTATTAGCAAAAATGAAAGGACGGTTTCTAAAACGAAATAGAAACGTGAAAAACAAACAGTATGACGGCGTTTTCAAAACGCGCCCGCTGTTTTAAGCTGCCCCAAACGGGCCCTAAGTTTTGTGGCAGTTATATTATAAACTATGGTAAAATTTTAGGTTCCATCTTCTTCTCGAGATGTATATCGCCTACGTGCAATGCGCTTGAACCTAAGGGAATCATCTTTTATTTTACTCCTAAGAAACACTAATAATTGATTGATGGTAACCCTATGAACATTGGGTAGTTTATTAACTCCCCAGTACTCGTGCCCTTTCTGAAAAGTTTCTCTTAACTCCATGACTATTGGTTAACCCCATATTTAGCAAAATCCAATTTCCCTTACTATTAAGTGTAACTTTGGATTCTAGTCATTTCGCTAAACCTGTTTTTAGCAAAACCCAATTCCCCTTGCTCTAATCATTGACTTTGAATTCTACATCTCATTACTAATTTGAACTATCTCCCATCATACAATATTTTTGCTAATATTTTTGTTTATTTCTTTAAACATTATACTTGTGTTGGATATAATACTAAAGATGTCCTCATACGTTTAGATCCTTGCATCATCTTTAAAGTGTTCCCATTAGAAGTATGATTTGCATTGACTGAACTGACTGATAGTTCTTCACTATCTAATCTTGCATTTCTAGATCCATAGAACACAATCGAAGCTGTTGTTACACCTTAATCTTATTTTATTATCTTTTGCTTTACTTTACTTATTCCCGTTGATAATTACATGAAGTTTATTCAATTTCTTTTTATCTAATACATTGGCAGCACTTGTCAAGAAAATAAGACTTTAATCACGGAGATTGAAAAGTGAGATTAAATAACCATATAAGAGGCAATGCCGTTTTACCAGANTATATATATATATATATATATATATATATATTAAGAATACACAATAAATGCAATGTATTTTAATTTCTCAATTTAGTTGGATGAGAGGTGAATGTAGGGATTTTTTTTTTATTTAAATCTCAGATTCTACTACACTAAAATGTAGTGATAAGATTATTNTTAAATTTCAGATTCTACTACACTAAAATGTAGTGATAAGATTATCTACTTGCGGCTTTTATAATAATATATTAATATTAATATATAGTTTTGCAAATACCAAACAATAATTTTTTTGTAAATAAAAAAAAATTGTTATTATTAAGTTTTTATTATGCCATAGATTATCATTTTTTTTAAATTGAAATAAGAAATAAAAAAAATATTNATAATAATATGTTAATATTAATATATAGTTTTGCAAATACCAAACAATAACTTTTTTGTAAATAAAAAAAATAATTGTTATTATTAAGTTTTTATTATGCTATAGATTATCATATTTTTTAATTGAAATAAGAAATAAAAAAAATAGTCTAAATTCGGATTAGTATTTTGAGACAATATACCAAGTTATAAAAGTTTGATTTTGAAATTTAAACAATACCTAAAATAATATAGGTTAAATTTTGGATAAAAAAAAAGCCTAATCAAACAACCCTAAAATTAAATTAAATAGCTCCTAAAATCAAAATTAAATCCTAGACAAAATCTACAATCAAATAATCCTTGAAACTAAACCAAAATATTACAAACAAAGCTATCAAACAATCGACCAATGAAACTAAATGGATTGATACTATAAAATCACAAAACCTTGGCTATAAAACTTCAACAATGTATGTNTAGCTCCTAAAATCAAAATTAAATCCTAGACAAAATCTACAATCAAATAATCCTTGAAACTAAACCAAAATAATACAAACAAAGCTAGCAAACAATCGACCAATGAAACTAAATGGATTGATACTGTAAAATCAACAAAACATTGGCTATAAAACTTCAACAATGTATGCCAAAAGTCAAATTTTTTTCATAAACTTTCAAGCAATACTTTTTGATTGTCAAGTGCAATGTGATGCATCACGGTTTTTTTTTTATTTTTTTGTGNAATTTTTTTCATAAACTTTCAAGCAATACTTTTTGATTGTCAAGTGCAATGTGATGCATCACGGTTTTTTTTATTTTTTATTTTATTTATTTATTTTTTTTTGTTCTTCAATGCACAAAATGCAAGGTAAAGTAGTGCTTTTACCAATCAGAGCACTAATAACTTCCATACCATATATGCATATATTATATGTAAACAATAGCGATTTAATTAATTAAGGTTAAACCATATAAAGTAATAATTTTAATTTTCAAATGTATCCAATAATGGTAAAATTTCCAACTGTTTTAAAGCCAGAAAAATATTCAGTTATATAATTAATAAAGCGATGAAAATAACTAAAATCAAGGGCACATAAGAGATGGAGTGATCAGTTGGAGATCAAGACATGGAGGCAGCATGAAGTGAGAAGGTGTGAAAATGAGGGTTTGAGAAACACGTAAAGGATACAATAAGAATATCATCCAGAAGAATCTTTTGCTTGAAAAATTACTAGCACTAGCAATAAGAACCGAGAAGAAGCTTATTAAAAAACTAGCAGGTGAGAGTGTGAAGAGAATCACTATGAATCGACAAGCTCTACCAGGGGAGAGCAGGGAACCAACAAGCGAAACTCAACGACAATGAGAACTAGTGAGGGTAAACAAATATCAATGCTCTAGTTATTGTGCTAAATGTTGAACCAGATCAAAAAATATGAACTAGGATTTCATTTTAAGCTATAGTCAAATGAGCAGTGCTACAATGCAACGGGGCCAAATTGCATAACGTGCATGTTATGCTGTGATCTTGTGCTTTGTAAGCAAATGCTGCGGAGGGCCACCACATCAATGTACTTCGCTCTTAAAATGTGCTTTAAAGTGCCCATTTAATAACACTGCTTGTAAGCGCAAATGAGAGGGAAAGAAATTATTATAGGGTTCATTGACTAATGCTTCTTAAAGCTCTCTAAGAGCATTGATCGGTCCTAGATGGCCACACTACATTTCATTTGCCCATTATTTCAATTACAGTGTTATTGCTACTAAGAAAAACATAAAATGATCTTGGCATGGAAGGAACAAGTATTCAAAGTGGTTCTCAGAGAAGACGGTGACAATGAGGTTATTGGTGGGAGGCAAGGAGGTCGCTTTTCATCTAGGGTTTTTTCTTACCATTCTAGCACATGGTTGGTTCTCACAAGGAAGAGCTTTTCATGAAGCAAGCGTGAGGGTTTGAGTTTGGCAAAGAACTTCATTTGCAAGCAAGAGAAAATGTCATGATTTGGTTTCCTTTTAGGCAAATTTGACTTTTTATGATTTTCGAATATATAAAAAATATCCTCTGCACTTATTTGCTTTGCACCAAAGACCCAAATAAACTATAACCCCATGCAGTCTTTCATTTTACAGCCAAAATACATACAACCAAACTATCTCTACATCTCTGCTTTGTTGTGAATCAATCTCATCCCTAACTACTCCGTATCTGTCATAATCTCGGGAACTAAATGCTTTAGATATCTTAGATTTTATTTGCCAGAAAGCCTTTTTTAACTCGAACTGAAGAACTCTCAAATTTTTTTAAGTATAATACTCATTTGACGGCAGCAAACTTTTTGAATGTTACTATACATTGTTTTTTTTCGTATGATGCCATGTAATTGTTAAAGATGGCAACATAATGGATAAATAAATGGTGGATTAGCCAATCTCCTAACAGCCCTAATATCAGGAATCAGTTTTAAACCCAAAGTCATCTCCACAAAGATTTTTGTTACTAAATCCTATGTCTTCATGCCTATATTGAAGCATTTTTATAATTGGGAGACGAGGAAGGTGGCCAAAATGGGCCTTGCAAATTGATATCATGAGCTAAGAAGAATCGGAGCTTTCACATGAATAGGAAGAGTGTGCTCACACCTGTTGTTAAAGCCAAAGCAATCTGTTAATTGCATCATACTCATTTTATTTTAATATAAGGTCATTGTTGTCATAGGCGTGAAAGCCATTTTGGTCAACCTTTTGGCTCTAGGCACACAGATGTTGTCTTTGAAGTTTAAATATGAAAGTCGTTGAGCTAAGCTACTTCCAATTAAGGCGAGCAGCTTAATTTAGATAATCAAACCAACCTAAAAGGCAGGACAAATTGAACATGAATCCATTGTAGAGGAAGGAGAGAGATTTTCATTGTTATAAGGCTTTTACATAGCAAGCTTCTAGTGTTCCTAGGCTTAGAGTTTAGAGGTGAGGGAGGAAGTTTAGAAGCTACTTAGGAACTCTTATATCTCCAGAGATCCAAATTTTCAGAAGCTTTTGAATTATTAAGCGGTAAATAAATGATTTATATGGGTTCCTTCTGATTTATTGCAGTGCTATTCTGCTTGGTATGCTTCCTGCCCTGGTTTGAAAGTGCTGACCCCCTATTCATCAGAAGATGCTAGAGGATTGCTGAAAGCTGCTATAAGAGATCCCGATCCTGTTGTTTTTCTTGAAAATGAACTTCTGTATGTAGTTTCAATTCTTAAACGAAAATCTCTTTGACCTTTGCTGAAATGAGCCTGAGTAAATTTAATTTTTTTTAGATATGGAGAGTCTTTTCCAGTTTCAGCAGATGTTCTTGATTCAAATTTTTGCTTACCAATTGGAAAAGCTAAGGTTTGTTTTAGTTATAGCTAATTTACAAATAATCACATTATTGCATTGACTTTTGGGCATGCTAACATATCATTTATAAACAGATTGAACGAGAAGGAAAACATGTCACCATCACTTCTTTCTCAAAGATGGTTGGTTATGCTCTCCAGGTTAGTGAATAACTGAGAAAGCTTTTTCTAAATCCATTCTTACTAAAATTTTTGGAAGATTTACATACCACTCAATTCCTATGAATTTACATATCAAACAACTAAACTTCAATATTTAAATATGTGCCACCTTACCTATGCATGAAAAAATGCGTATTTCACTTTTCAAATGTTAAAATGGTGGTATTTTTTTATGAGATATGAATGATTTGGGCGGTAGAAATGTTAAAAATGAAGTTTAGGTGGACCTATGTAAATACATAGGATTTGGGTGGCATGCAGGTAAATGCCCCTTGTTTTTTTCCTAGTGTAATTGTCAGCTTTTTAGATTTACATGATGTCCAATACTGGGAATGATGAGATGGTTCGATGATCGACTGCCTGTTTTTGTAGTATTATATTTAGATATGTTGCTTGTGAAATGCAAAAATTCAAAAGTTATTCCTTATATGAAATCTAAACTGAAAAATAAATGAGAAAATAAATTTGAGTTTCGGAATGCCTCAATAAGGTTATTTATTGGGTGCAGTCTTTTGATATCAAACTGTTTTTTAACATCAAAAATATTTTGGGCGGTTCGGAAATGCTTTACAGTTAGCAATGTCAGGTTGCTCGGAAATGAACCTTAGGACGTGTGGAAAAATTGGTCTGTTGCAGCATGATAACTTTGTCCCAGGGATTGATATTCACGTTAGAAATCTGTGAATGAGACTTTTCATCAATTAATTGCAATTATTATATACATTATCTTCGTCAATGCTCTTTGCTATTTATTTTTGATTTATGAATCATCATTTTTATTTATTTCCATTAAATGTTGCCTGAAGTGATCAACCTATTTGCTAGTTTAATCAACTTCCATCTTTGATACCTTGATCTACTCCTTCCTAATCGTTCCACAGTAATTTATTCACCCTTCTAATGGGCATAATATCGACCATTTGTTGTACACGTTTAAATCACCAAAATTTATTTTCAATTGTTTTATCTTCAAAAGACATTAAATCAACATTTTCTTTAATATAATAGTTCTTAGTTTATACTGCATAGTTTTGATATAAATTCATCTTAGTGTTATCATTTGTTACAACACTGCTACAAATATTTTTCTTACCGCCCAATACTCAAATCTATAGAAAATCAACCTTATTGCGGTTTTATAAAGTTTATCTTCTATTCTTAATGATACCCTCTTTTCATATAATATCTCTTAAATGCCTCTATATTTTATCATCTGGGTGGCTTAAAAGTTTTTTTTTTTAAATTTTTTTGCACAATAATTTTCTTGTAATATCTCTTATATCATTATAGTTTCAGTAGATCTAAAATTGAATACACAAAATTTAATTTTATTAGTAGTAGCTCTAGTGGCAGAGTTGTAACTATGGGTGATCAAATCATTAAAAAATGTGAAATTTTTAGATATCTCGGGTCTATTGTCTAAAGTGATGGTGATATGGATGGGGATGTTATTAGTAGAATTCAAGTTT
>JXCR01140679.1:144689-169046 GCA_002079205.1 Phalaenopsis hybrid cultivar | reverse complement strand
ATGTGAAATTTTTAGATATCTCGGGTCTATTGTCTAAAGTGATGGTGATATGGATGGGGATGTTATTAGTAGAATTCAAGTTTATTGGTTGAAATGGAGGAATGCATCGGACCTATTGTGTGATAGAAAAGTACGACTTAGACTTGAAGGAAAATGTTATAAGACAGTGACGAGACCTGCAATGCTCTATGGCACAGATTGTTGGCCTTTAAAAGTGAAGCATAAAACAAAAGTGTTGCTGAGATTAGAATGCTAAGGTGGATGAGTGGCTTGACACTTAGATACTAAATGCAAAATGAATATATCCGTGTGGTGTAACTATAGTGGCAGACAAGATTAGAGAGAGTTGTCTTAGATAGTTTCCTCACGTTAAACGTTGACCATCTGATGATCCGGTTAGAAGAGTAGATGTTTTAGATTCGACTTATGTTAAGAGAGGTAGAGATAGACCTATAAAGACTCAAGCATGCAACAACAAACAACAACAACAACAAAGCCTTAATCCCACTACGTGGGGTCGGCTACATGAATCCTTTTTCACAACAACAACAACAAAGCCTTAAGCCCACTACGTGGGGTCGGCCACATGAATCCTTTTTCTCTAACAACAACAAAGCCTTAATCCCACTACGTGGGGTCGGCCACATGAATCCTTTTTCTCCATGCAACAACAACAAAGCCTTACTCCCACTACGTAGGGTCGGCTACATGAATCCTTTTTCTCCATTGAACAACAAAGCCTTAATCCCTCTACGTGGGGCCGGCCACATGAATCCTTTTTCTCTATTGCGTCTTTGAACAAAAACAACAACAACAAAGCCTTAATCCCACTAATGGGGTTGGCTACATGAATCATTTTTCTCCATTGAGTCAACAACAACAAAGCCTTAATCCCACTGTGTGGGGTCGGCTACATGAATCCTTTTTCTCCATTGTGTCCTATTTAGTGTCATATTTTCATTTAGTTCTAGTAAATTAAGATCATTTTTAATACAATAAGCCCNATGAAGTTTAGGTGGACCTATGTAAATACATAGGATTTGGGTGGCATGCAGGTAAATGCCCCTTGTTTTTTTCCTAGTGTAATTGTCAGCTTTTTAGATTTACATGATGTCCAATACTGGGAATGATGAGATGGTTCGATGATCGACTGCCTGTTTTTGTAGTATTATATTTAGATATGTTGCTTGTGAAATGCAAAAATTCAAAAGTTATTCCTTATATGAAATCTAAACTGAAAAATAAATGAGAAAATAAATTTGAGTTTCGGAATGCCTCAATAAGGTTATTTATTGGGTGCAGTCTTTTGATATCAAACTGTNCCTCTATGATTTGCACACTCTTGTGCATCCCCTTTATTCTTAAAAATGGGGACCAAAATACTCTTCCTCCATTCCTAAGGCATCTTTTTAGTTTTAAAAATAATGTTAAAGAGTTCAGTAAGCTAAGAAACTCCCAAATCTCCTAAATATTTCCATACTTTAATTGGGATATCATCAGGTCCTACAAACTTTCCACCCTTGGTTTTCTTTAAAGCCTCATCAATTTCTTTTTTATTAATGCGATGGTAAAAATGAAATATTTTAATATTATTAACGATATTAAGATCACTAAATTTGATTGTATTTTCAAAAACTTCATTAAAAATTTTATCAAAATAACTCACCCACCTATATTGAATATCTTTTTCTAAGCAAAACACTTTTTGATTTTCATTTTTAATACACTTTACTTGAGTTAAATATTTACTTTTTATTTTCTCTTTGTTTGGCTAGTTTATACATATATTTTTCACCATCCTTAGCATCTAATCTATTATAAAGATCATTAAAAGCAAAATTTTTAGGGTCACAGATTGTTCTTTTAGACTCTCTGCGGTCGTTTGATATCTTTTCCAGTTCTCTAACCGTTACATTTAAACCAATTTTTATAACATAATTTCTTATATTTTATCTTTTCTTGCACATTCTTATTCTACCACTAACTACTTTTATTTATAGAATTTTCTTTTTCTTCTGATTCTCCAAGTATACCTTTTGATACTTGTTTAATAGTGTTTGTTACTTTATCCCACACAACATTTGCTTCATCATAAACACCCCAAATTTTGAAATCTTGAATTTTACTAATAACAATAATTTTAATTGTGTCTTTTGAGTTCTCTCATCTAATTATGCAATCATGAATACTAGTATTCTTTATTTTACAACTCTTCATCTTAAAATCCAGAACTAATAATTGATGTTGAGTACTTAAATTCCCACTTGGAATGACCTTACTATCTTCACAATATCGGCGATCTCTTCTTCTCATAAGAAAATAATCAATTTATACATTATTAGATCCATTCTTATAAGTAATGAGATGCTCATCTCTTTTCTTGAATAAAGTATTAGTGATAACAAAATTATACGTTAAAGCAAAATCTAAAATAGCTCTGTCTTCTTCATTAGTCGCTCCAAAACCGTAGCCACCGTGAATATTTCTGAAATCTTCTACCACTCTACTGACATGTCCATTTAAATCTCCTCCAATAAAAGTTCTTTCTTCAAGAGGTATCATTTGTATTAAGTCTTCTGATTCATTCAAGAATTTATCTTTAAACCCTTGACAAAAAAAAAATATGTTGAGATTTTCATACCTATTTTATACTATTTTTGATGATATTGCCCTTTAAAGAAGGGTATTTTTGATGTTTTTTTGCAGGTATGATGACTTATGGTCATTGGAGCAAAAAGATGCAAAAACGGTATAATTTGGAGCAAAAACGAGCAAGAAATGAAATTTTGCCCTGTCACCTTTTGATAAGTCTTTCAATGCTTAATCACTTTTACACTGGAGCAAAAACGAGCAAGAAATGAAATTTTACCCTGTCACCTTTCGATAAGTCTTTCGATGTTCAATCTCTTTTACACTTCTTGCATATTTTTGAATGAGATTACACTTTAAAGGAAGGTTTTTTTCATACTTATTTTGTAGGGCTATTTGCTAGGAATACAACGCAACTAAAATGGGGTGAAATGGAGCTAAAATAGAGCCAAACGGAGCAAAACGGTGGAGCTGCGCAGCTGCTCGCCGACGGCGAGATTTACCCGAGAAGACCAAAAAATGATAGAAAAGCTCACCAGTGGCATCATCGAGCTCGCCGACAGCGTCCGGGACGAGTATGGACCGACTTTTGGCGGTTATGGGCTGAAATTCAACGTATTTGGACGCTTTTTGAAAGGGTTCTTGTGGCAACTCTTGAAACTTCATCCCTACACTTTAAAAGAACAAATTTAGGATAGAAAAAGAGATTATGTGTGAGAGGAATATTAGGAAAAGTGTGGAGAAATTTTAGGGTTTTTAGAATAGGAGTAGAAATGTAGATTTCTACCTTTTTGGAGAGATTAGAGAAGAGATTTTGAGAGAATTTGTAAGGAGATATTCTAGCATTGCATGGATCGGCGGGAGATTTTGTGGGAGAAATTTTCTTATTTCTTNTATCCTAATATTAGATTCATTAGTTTCATGGACTAACTTCTTTACCCGCATTCGCCCGTAATGTGGGAACACTACACCTGGGCGCCGATAATGTGGGAACCCTTGCTTATTTAACACTACACCCGGGCGCCAGTGTAGCGGCCCTTGCATTTTTTCACTCTATTCAGGCTATACAGCGCGTCGCTTCCAAGGGACGCCCTAGCACTTACACAATGATCAAAATGCGCGTCGCTTCCAGGGGACGCCCTAGCACTTACACAATGATCAAAATGGATTCATGTATGATTTTTTTCGACAAGTTTTATGCTGGCTGTCGACTACCTAACGCAACCCTCCACTTTTCTCATCCGAGCTTGGGACCGACAACGACAGTGTTATATAAATACTCAAGCATATTATATAAAAAAATGATCTTAATTCTAATAGATTTAAATGAAAATATGACACTCAATAGGACACAATGGAGGAAAAGAATTTATGCAGCGACCCATTTAGTGGTATAAAGGCCTGTTGTTGTTGTTATTGTTATATGGTAGATCCAAAATACTTAAACCTATTGTACTTAGGTACCAATATATTGCATCGTTAAAATTATGTATTATATTTCTTATCTTTATTTTTCTAACCCTAGGATCTTTGGCTTTACATTTTTTCTAGTGTTTTAAATTTTAATTTATTTTTTCAAATTACTAATTCATTAAACCATCACTTGCAAAAAATGATACATAAAGAGACCTAAGTATTTTTTTGTAACCATATTTATAACCAACCTAAAACTATGTAGGCTCTGTGCTGATTTTAAACATGTTTTCACTATAATTGAAAATTCTTTTATCCTTCTACTTTTAATAATACTTGAAGGAAGCTGGAGAAAATTTTTTTCTCTTATTTCTCAATAATCAAATTACAACTCTTCTCCTTATATAATAAGGAATGGTTAGGGCACAAATAATTATAATAATTACAACTTACTAAGGAAAACATAATTTAAGAAGGAAAGTAGTATAATATAATAAGGAGGAAATAAAATTAAAACAAGGAGCTGAGAATTTCATACTCTCCCTCAGGTTGGGTTATAGATGTAAAATATCAACTTGGTATTCAAATCATTGAACTACCTGGAGGTAGAGATTTAGTGAAGACATCGACAACTTGAAGATGAATTGAAACGTAGATTAAGAGAATAATGCATTCATCGACCTTTTCAGAGATAAAATCTATCGTTCTTAATGTGCTTAGTGTTGTCATGATGCACTATATTCTTTGCAATACTAGTTGCGTCTTTACTATCATAAAAAAATTTTATGGGTTGATAGTAGAGCATCTCAACTCATTTAGCAACCTTTAGATCTACATCCCTTCACAAATTCTCAAAGAAAATGCTCGATACTCAGATTCTGCACTATTTTAAGAGATTGTTGCTTGTTTATTGCTCCTCCAAGTGACAAGATTTCCCAAGACATAGGAACAAAACCCAAAAGTGAACCTTATATCCATGAGTTCTCCTTGTCAAATAGCATCAATGTACACCTCTACCTGTTTGTTGTCTGATTTCTTGAAGAATGACCCTCAACCAGGGTTTTTTTAAGAAACATCAATATTCTGTAAACCATCTCCAAATGTTCTTCATTCGAACTATTCATATGTTAACTCACAATGCCGATATAGTACACAATATCAGATCAAGTGTATGATAAACAAATGAGCTTATCCACCAGTGTCTGATATCTATCATTTTCCACTAGTTTCTCTTCTCCTGAATGTAATTTTTTGTTGAAATACAAACATCTTAGTAACCCTATCTCTTTTAGTAGGTCTATGATGTACTTTCTTTGAGATATCATAGTACCCATCTTGGACCTACCCATTTCCGTGCCCAAAAGGTATCTCATCACCCTTATATCCTTAATTTTAAACTTAATGACAAGAACTTCCTTAATCTTTCTAATATCTTTTTCATCATCACTTGTTAGGATCACTTCTTCTTCATAGACAATAAGTATAGCCTAAATCCTCGAGTATATTTTATGAATGACGTATGATCTGTTTGACATTAGATATACCTATCAATTCCATCACCTATACAAACTTATCAAACCAAGTCTTTGGAGATTATTTGGGGATATAAAGTGACTTAGTTTACAAACCATAAGTTTTTTTTGAGTCATTTTCCAGTACCAGTGGTATTCCCATATACACTTCTTCATCAATGTCTTCATTCAAAAACGCATTCTAGATATCAAGTTGATGTATCAAAGTGGTAACATCCATGAAGTTATAATCTTTTCATGTAATGAGAGAATAACATTTGTTTCTTTTTTTTGTTAGAAGCATACCCAAGAAAGATACGTGCGATGGACTTTGGGTCAAATTTTATATGATTTGGTTAGTGAATTTGAACAAAAGAGATCCAAATACTTTTAGAGGAAGATTGGATGAGAATGTTCTTACATGAGGGTTTTTTCCATCACAATATCGAGAGGGGCTTTGATCTAAGGACTCTGCTTGACATTCTATTAATGTGGCAGATGGTTGTGAACGCGACATTTCTCGATAAAATTTTTCAGACATTTGGAGAAAGCATCATAAAACTATATCTCAAGGAGTTGTCTATTGTTCGTCCAAGCCATTTCATTTTGTTAGAGTTTCAACATAGGAACTGACATAGATGATATCATTCTTTGTAAGGTATGGTCCATGGATAGAGTTGAAATATTCTATTGCATTATCATAATTGATTATCTGAATTTTGCATTGGAATCTAGTGAAAATCTTGTTAGGAAGGATTGAAAATTTTAAGCAATTTCAAAATTTTTTTCATGAGGAATACAAACTAGTTCTATTGTGGTCATCAATAAAGGAGATAAATCATCTGCCTCTATCGACAGTTTTTAATTTTGAGGGTCTTCAAATGTTATTGTGGATGATAGAGAAATATTGCGAAGATTTGTATTTAGACAAATGGTAGACATGACAATTTTGTTTAGCCAATTGACAAGTTTTATATTGATAAAACTCGGGCTTTTTATTAATAAAGAGATGATGACAATTTTGCAACATTATGAAAATTGGGATGGCCCAGACGATAATGTCTTAACAAACTCATTTTTTTGACAAACTTCGAAACATAGGAAGAAAATGGTGAATAAGACACTTGTGTGTAGAGAATAGCTTTCCTTAAGTAGGTATATGCCTTGATGCAATTCAACTCTGCCAAATACTTTTCTAGAATCCACTACCTGAAATTTAGAAGAGTTAGAATGAAATTTAGTAACACAGTTCTATTCATGAGTAAGCTTGCTAATTGAAATTTAGTTGCAATCTAATTGGTGAACATATAACACATAAGAGAGCTAAATATCTTTGGAGACTTTTACTCTTTCCCAACAATTCAAGAGTGAGATTCATTATGCAAGTTTAACAAATTTAGTTGGTGAACTCTTGATAGTTAATGAGACTCTAAATATCTCCAGACATGTGATCAGAAACACTTGAATCTACTATCTAAAGTTGAAATTTTACATTGTTAGAGAGATAATAAGACACAATACCTTGGTTTATCGTCAAGTTGATAGGCCGGTCAATTGTGCTCGAAAGAAGTTTCTTCAACGCCTTTAGTTGTTTCTTGGTGAAGTTGTTAGGGTCAATCAACCCTTTAGAAGAGGTAACAACATGGGACTTGTTGTCTTGGTCTTTTCTTCCTTACCTTGGTTTCCAATCTACAGGATTTCCATGTAGTTTCCAACAATTGTCTTTTGTGTGACCCAGCTTATTATAATATTTACATAAGTGATGATTCTTGATTCTTCTTTGTCTTTGACTCGTGGGAGGAGTTGCGTGTGTACAAAATGGAGCTTTTAGTGTTAGATGAATTCACACTTTATCTCATCATGAGCATTTTCCTACTTTCGTTTCTTCTGATTTCAGCAAAGGCTTTCCTAGCAGTAGAGAGAGGTTTCATCCCCATAATTCTTCATCTGACCTCATCTAAGTTCTTATCTATACCCAATAGGAATTTGATTATCAGGTTCTTCTCCACTATTGTTTTATGTAGCATAGNTTTTACGTTTTAGTCTGGAGTAACAAAATGCTTCTTTTTTTAATTTCTTTTTGCATCTCATTTTAGCAATGCAATTGATAGCCCTACACATTTTAAAGATTATGGTGATGCTAAAGAAGTTTAATTTTTTATGTTAAAGATTTGAGTGTCATATATGTAAATATGAAAGTTTTAGTCATACTCGTTCCTACCATCCATGCCAATTTTCGGTGCTTAGGAGCACTTGTTCCACAAGTTTCACATCATCAGTAGCCATTCATACATGCCAGCACAACAGACACAGTAGATGTAATAGGATGATCTCCAATAGTAGAGGTGGGGCACATGTATGAAGAGTTAGAGCAGAAACAACATCGCTAAGTAATAGACCACTTCATGCCTCTGACCACTACATGTCTGGCAGTGTTGCTATTCTACCGAGACAACGTCGCAGGAGATAGTTATCTATGTTGTTTTTGATGTACCAGTGAATTATCTAGTTTTCTATTTTATTTTATATTATTTTGATATACCATTTTTATTTTGTCTTGTTTAATTTAGTTACACTATTTAAGAACCTATTATTTGAATCTTCTTTGTATTTTATTTAAAATTCTATTTAAAATTTCTCATTTAGATTTAGAAATATATTAATTTATTCAAACAGGCTACTCATTATCCCAACTTAAAAGCATTGACACACTAAAATTTAAATATATGATCTAAAGCTTTAAACTCTTTAAAATAAACATATTAAAGATTTGAATGCTATGTGCGTAAATATGAAGATATCTGTGTGATATATGCAATGACATAAGAATTGTGTGCTATGTATGAAAGTTCCCCCTTTTTTTTAATGAAGTGCCTTTTTTGAGTTATTTATTTATAGAATTCCCTTCCTATCCATTAATAATGTGGGCTGCCAGGATGTTAAATGGGAGAAGATGTCTTAGCAGGATGAAACACATTTTTCCATCTATTTTCAAATATTGGAATGGGTAGTTATCGAAATACGATAAAAAATTAAAGGATAAGATGGTTACTCATGCTTGCACGACAATGTTTCTAATGACATGCGTAATCTACAAAAAATTATTGCATCTTGAGTTTGGATGCAACCTGCGCCCATGCACCGATCACAGGAAAATGCAGCGGAGGAAGAAAAAAAAAACCATCACCCGAGATTTGTCCATCGCATCTATTGTTCAGACGGAGTTCTGTGTCCTGACTCAGGACACAATAATATTTCTATTCTACACTCCTATTATGGCACTAATGTTTAGCAAAATATCTAAACAAACAAAATCTAATTTTTTTCTTTTTCTATCTATTTTAGGAAGATTAAATTTCTTTTATGTTGCTCAGCAAAGGTATTTAAAAATAATTAACTCTTCATATGATACCCCTTGAATAAACGCAATTCAATCTATATATATTTTATGTGGTTCATATTCATGCTACCACAATATCTCTTGTAAATGGATTTCATAATTGAGCTTTTGTTTAGTTATAGTTCACCCATCTGTAATTTGAACATCCAGCAATGCTTGTCAACTAATCTTAATCTGAATGCATATTTGATTTGAAGTATTAACATACACAAAATTCATTTAACATCCACAATTGGAAATGTTGATGATCATAATGGGGGGGCTTGCTTTATGCATCTGAGAAGGATAAAATCGCACCTTCTCTTCTTCTTCTTGCTTGTATCTCCTTGTGTTTGATTCTGGTTTTTTTCAGCAACTAATCTTCTTGCCTTAATTTTTCTACGAAATTTATGTACATACCACAAAATTCTTGTGTATTTACATATCTAACTCCAAAATTTAATGCTTACCTAATAAAACAATTCAAATTAATTAATATTAATACGTAAATTAAGTAAATATATATATAAAAAAAGCTGATTTTGCCTCTCCCTTAAAAAAAAGGCGACATAACACCCAAAATTTGATATTTTCCTAATAAAAAATTTAAATCAATTAATAAGTAAATAAATCAAACAAGAAGGTATAATTTTGCCTTAAGGGAGGTGTTGTTTGAACTCCGTCAACTTGATAGAACTTGATAAGTGCCTTTTTAAGACATATCACCAATTTTTCTACTCCTTATCATGTTAAACATGTTTTAACTAATATTGATTGTTTGAATTTCATTAAGGGTTTTTCTAATGAGCATGTTATATCTAATTTTTTCTCTGTGGGTTCTAATAAGACTCCTAGGCCTCTTATGGTTTTCTGCAAAGTTTTTAAATATACCTGAGATATTATTGAAGCTGATTCAATTTCTACTATTAAATTCTTCTTTCTCAACTATAAACTTCTTATTGGAGTTAATCATATTGCTATCACTCTTATTTGTATAATCATGCTCAGTATTTTTTCTATTTTAGGCTCATTTCTCTTTGTAATATTTTTTGTAAAGATATCACTAAGTTTATTGCAAATAGACTTAAATGTTTGCTCCCAACCATTATTCGTCCTGCTTAGACTGCTTTTATTTTCAATGGTGATATTGCGAATAATATTATATTGGCAAATGAACTATTATTTGGTTTCATTTCTCTACATCTAAGAAGTTTGTATTAAAATTAGTATTAAAAAAGCTTGTGCCTATGAGAATTGTCAATTTATAATTTATACTTTCTAGTAGGGTTTCCTATTATTTTCATTAATTAGATTAAGACCTGTATTTCAAATGTTTACTTTTCCATTATCATTAATAATAAATTGACAAACTATTTTTCTTCTTAGAACGGTATTAGACAAAGGTAACCTCTTATACCATCTTTTTACTATTCACAAGAAAACTTTTTCTTGACTTATGGATATTCATTATTTCAATTTTAATATTTTTTTAATATTGATAATCGTAATTTTTCTCAACTTATTCATGCTGATGATTTATTAGTCTTTGGTAAGTCTAGTGAATTGGGAACTAATAAAAACAATTGATTTGGATCTTTAGAATTATTTATGTGAGATTAGTAGTTTTTCATTGAGATAGCTATCTTGGTATTATTTAGGTTTGTCATTTAATTCTTCTAAAATAGTGGCTTCTAAAATGTGATTGGGTATTCTATAATGAATGGCGTCTTATTGAACTTGGGTTCAAGACTGACATATTAAGGCGAACTACAATATTCCTGACCTCACTTATCTTGCCAAGCAGACCAGTTGAGGAGTACAAGTTACCGAGCACTAATTGCGAGTACAAATAGTCGAGCATTAACTTTTGAGTTATTAGTTTGTCAAATGCAATAAGCTCACCACCTCGCAAAAGAGGATCAGATCCACCTCATTGTTTAAGGGATCGGATCAGTTGAAAGAACAATTTGCTCAAAAGAGGAATTGCTTCGGAATTATCACAAAGATTGAGGACGCTGTTAAGGATATGACCCAATGAGTGCATGGGAAATAGATGTTGAGAAAGACATTATCAAATATAACATTAATTACAGTGTCAATGTCAGAATAAAACAAGCATGAATAAATCATGAGTTCTTCATGGTTTGTGTGTAATGAGCATCTATTTATATTATATGTAAGAATTTTATATGAAGAGGGGATAATTTAAGTGACAAAAAGATAAACTCGCAGACCTTTTTCCTCTCTTTAGAGAAAATAATGATACCAGTGCAAAGTTTCCCCCTTAGCCACCTATACTTAGAATTCAAGTAACAAGAGATTAAGGGAGCAAAGAAAAAATCAGTATCAATGACAGACATCTCTTCCCAAAAGTAAAAGGGCATAAATTATTTTATTTAAATAGAAAAACTGATAATGTAAATTACAATTCATTCCTCCACTGCCTATAAACCAATTTCTCCAAAGAAAACATCCTATATATAAATCCAACAGGAAACTACCACCAACGCCACCTTCAAATAACACCATAATAAAAAAATTGACCCGAGTTAGGTCGTTAAATATAATACCCATATATTCAAACAATTTCTNAAAACTGATAATATAAATTACAATTCATTCCTCCACTGCCTATAAACCAATTTCTCCTAAGAAAACATCCTACATAAAAATCCAACAGTAAACTACCACCAACACCACCTTCAAATAACTCCATAATAAAAAAATTGACCCGAGTTAGGTCGTTAAATATAATACCCATATATTCAAACAACTTCCTCCTCCCCACAAAATCATGATTTTCACAATCTCAAACACAACAGGAATATTATTGCATAATTAACTTGAGCTTTCGTTCGTTAAGAGCCTCAGAGCGGCCAAGTGCGGCGTCCAGCTGCCCGGCCGCAGAGGAGCGCATTCTTCGGTATTGGGAACTCATCCCTGATGGACTGCACANTTCACCAAGAGTTTGTTTTGGTAGATTTATGAAAGCTATAATGGGAGCTATAGCTACAAATGAAGCCAAGGAAACCATACCATCTTCACAAAACACTCTTCTGATGGTAATTTTTAAATTTTTTATGTTGACAATATGATTGTTACACAAGAGAATAATCACGAGAAGCTCTTAGGAAAAAGAATGTTGAAGAATTCAATATCAAAGAACCAGAAAATCAGACACGCCTTGTGCATAGACGTGGCTCAATCTGTATCAAGAATATTTCTCTCTAACTTAAATATATTTTGAACTTGTTGAAAGAGACCAAGATAAATAGCTATAAGCTATGTGAAAATCCAATTAAATAGGACAAAAATTGCACCTTGGTGAAAAATTAACCAATGTAAATACGTGACAATATCAAATGTTAGTAGTAAAAGTAATCAATTTATTCCACAATTGTCTTGACATCACATTCGCAGTATGTTTATCCAGCCAATTAATGCATAAACCCAAAGGGTCAAAACTTCAAATTGCCTATATAGTTCTCAGTTATCCTAAATCAAACTGATACACACCCGATACTCCCATTTCGTTCAAACCAGTTGCCCGATGCTATGGCTTGGGCTGGCTGGTCCAGCTCGGTCCTTCCTGGACCAATTTCGTTGGTTTGGATCTAGGCGAGCGCGTATCACAAACTTGTGAAAAAAAATATATACCAAATAAATGATATTTGGAGGGGATCTCATGACTTGGAGGAGTAAGACAACATTCAATTTTAAGATCAAGTATTGAAGGTGAGCTTAAAGCCAACTCTCAAGAGACTTGTGCNCGAGCGCGTATCACAAACTTGTGAAAAAAAATATATACCAAATAAATGATATTTGGAGGGGATCTCATGACTAGGAGGAGCAAGACAACATTCAATTTTAAGATCAAGTATTGAAGTTGAGCTTAAAGCCAACTCTCAAGAGACTTGTGAGATAATATGTATCAAATAATATTTAGAATATTTTAAAATTAATTGGATAGATCCTATGAAAATATTTTGTGACAATAAATTAGCCATCAATATTATATGCAATCTAGTACAATATGACTGCACTAAGCATGTTGAGGTTGACAAACACTTTATAAAAGATAATTTAGAAAGTGGGTTGATTCACACTCCATACAGTCTACACTTTATGATGAATCAACTGGCCGATAGATTCACCAAATAAATCTACAACTTTTTATCCAAAAGTATTGTAATTAAACTTGGAATAGTATTATCTCTATCATCTATTTTAAGTGTGAATTTCTCTCTTTCTCTCTCATCCATAGCGTGACTCATTCTCTCTAATCATAATAAGTAGCTTAAGGCACATGGATCAAGGCTTTTTACCATTAGATCAATTTCTCTTTGGATCTTGGATTGTAATTCATGTAATTAAACTCCTTTGTTTTTTCCCCCTTTTTTGATTTATTTTTATTTTGTAATTTCACTTAGAGATGTATATATCTCTCCTCTTGTAAAAGGAAAAGCTAGTAAAAAAAATCTAAGAGTTTTTCTTTATTGTTTTATTTTTTACAAAATTTAATAGACTTACATTTCTTTTTCAAATTTTTTTGTTGTAACCAGTTACATATGAAGATGATTTTATTTTAAATCCTTGTATGTTGAAAGAATTAAAACTATTGATGATTCTCCCTAATAACCTCCCAAAAGCTACAGCGAAAAGGGATGAGAGAAACTGGAGATTGAGTTAGATAAATTTACATNTTGATGATTCTCCCTAATAACCTCCCAAAAGCTACAGCGAAAAGGGATGAGAGAAACTGGAGATTGAGTTAGTATATACTCTCCTAATTGGGTCATCAAATAGTTTTGAGCATTTTTAAAAATAGTTTTGAGCATTTTTAAAAATAACTAAGTTATACATACCAAACATATTTAATTTAAAATAAAAAAAATACAATTTAGTTCACTTTCACCACTAGAACTTAATCCTTTCTTGGAAAGCTTAACTTTACTTTGTAGTATATCCGTATTTGAAATCTTGTTGAGTTTCATGCAATTCTTACACACCTTGTACGGTACTACTCTAATTCTTGGTAGAAATAGGCATTTTTTTTTCATACATGCCTTATGTAATAATCCCTACTTAGTGGGATAAAGACTTGTTGTTGTCNTGGTGTCTTATTCTGCCAATTAGGGTTCCTGTTAAAATAGAAATATAATTTTGTGTGGCCGAAAAGTGAGAGGGTGAGGGTAGACAAAATAGGTAATGTGGATTTGGGTTTAGGAGTGAGGAAAATAAATCCCTAATATTTAGGTTTTGTCCAATTGTAATTCCAAGTCACACTGATATAGGGTTACTAAATAGCATGGGAAGGTCAAAGAGCAAGTTAGGAGAACTGTAGGAAGGAAACAGAGGGAAAACTAGAGGAGGACAGGAGAATCGGTGCAACCAATGTTGGATAGTAGTCTAACAACTGGTTTAGTAGGCCGCAACAAGGGTTGACAATGTTGGAGGATTGTTATCGGATGTCCAACAAAGATCACCATGCAAATACAATTAGGTTAAAACCATTTGAGAAAAATCAAAGATACAACACGCTAATAAAGAAAAATTTGAGAGAACGATCTCTATTGCATAAAAGGAAAGCAACCAATCCCGAAATCAGTCCATAATAAACATATAAATAATTCCTAGACAAAATAACCTAATATTAGTGCTAATTTACGAATAAAATGAAGCTAAAGGGGCCAGCCCACAGCCATAGGTGGTCGGAATGTGAACCGGTTAGCAAATAAACAAGAATTTCATGTTTACGGATTTATATCCTTCTTCCTTTCGTGTCTCACGTTCCATGTCCCGTGTCAATCTTGTTTACCTTATTAAGTGCTACTTTACGGTTCACAACCTAATTTTAGGCCTCCTTTTCTCTCATTTAAGATGAAAAGCATTGCCATGAACTCCACCCTCCAAAAATTCTAACAAAAAATGCTTGTTTATTTTTATTCTCTTAATTTCCTCATTTTTCATGCAGCTTGGTTTCGACTCTGTATTCTTTGCAAGGATTGACTACCAGGACAGAATAAAACGTACAGCAGACAAATCACTTGAAGTCATTTGGCGTGGTTCAAGAACGTTGGGCCGATCATCCCAGGTTCTTTGATTTCTGGATCCCAGTATATTCTCCTTGTGATACTTTGTTTTTTTTATGCAAATAGTTAAAACTCCAGATTTTTGCAAGCGCTTTCCCTGTTGATTACAGCCCTCCACAAGGATTTCATTTTGAAGTGAATGATTTCGATCCTCCTGTCCAGGTATGAGGTTTGAATAGTTTGATTAATTTGTTTAGATATAACCCCTTTACAGATACAAACTCCTTTCTTGGTTCTCTGTATTCTTAATGTGCAGGATGATCCTAATCTTTATAACTACAATGTTAATGAGCGTGTAAATGATTTTATTAACGCTGCTCTGGTTCAGGTAAGCATGGATTTCACACTCAATTTTACCCCTTTGTTGTCCATGCGTACTACTCTTACTATTGTTTTGTCTTCATGTTGATTTAGTTATTTCTTGAATTATGTTTATCAGGCTAATGTGACACGAACAAATCATATTATGTGGACAATGGGTGATGATTTCCAGTATCAGTATGCTGAATCTTGGTTCAAGGAAATGGACAAGCTTATTAATTATGTTAACGAGGTATGCCTGATATGAACTTCCTTGTAAAGTTTATTTTCTATCTGGAATAACGAGGTATGCCTGATATGAACTTCCTTGTAAAGTTTATTTTCTATCTGGAATAAAGCTTAAACTTTTAATTCTACTTTATGAAGTAATAAAAGGTTGGAAACTTTTTGTTTTTGGTAAGAGAGAAGTTATCATTCTTTTCCACAATTTCCCATTCTGTTCTCTTGCTTTAGAAGCTCATGCACCGTAATAGGTTTCTCACATATAATGTATCAGTTTTTATTTCATACGAATTGATATTAATTTTTTTGCTTCTGATTTTTCATTTCAATCTTCACAATAATTTGGCGCTCTTATTCTATGCATGCAAGTATCTTTGACTTCTGAATACTTGTGATAGGTTTCTGTAAATCAAAGCGGTTTTGATTTCTTTTTCTTGTTGTAACCTTGTAGATTGAGAACATGAAATGACCTTCTGGTTGCTATACTTCATCTTTTGGCATTTTGGAATCGCCTTTTGAAAGGGTTTCATATAAATAATGATGCGGAGCTTAATTTCTAAATATGGGAGGGTTGTACATGAAGAAATTATGGGAACCTTTTGTGTGATTAGAGTCAAATAAATCAGTTTAGTAAGCTGATTGGAACAAATGGATCATGTCAGCTAGGTGTTGATGATCATCGACTTAGAGTTTTCATAATTTTATAGATGCCAAGCAGAGATAGCAATCTAGTAAGATGCATTGAAAACTGAAGATAATATAATTTATTTCAGCATGGAAAGAATAGGAAAATTTTTAGTTTTTTGAAAAAGTAGTTTATGCAGTTTTTAATTGAGTTGTGAGAGAAAAAATAATACTTTATTATATTATCTTGATATAGTCATTTGAAGGAGGGATGTGTGATTACTTTCAGAGAAAAAATCTGCGTGCAATTGGGATTGTAGAAAATACTAATAAAGTTTTAGTAGTCATTGGAAGAAGTTGGATATATATTTTGGTTACTCTGTGTCTTAATTGTTAATCTTACAAGATGTAAAGAAAATGTTAAAATAGTTGGTAAGCTTCGATTTTGTTCATTGAGTGTTCCAATTGGTTTGCATCCAAATTTTCCTATCTCAGGTAAAAAAGGAACCACATATTTTATTGGGATATAAATGTTTTATCGAGAGGGAGCAATCAAGTGTAAAAGAACTTATTTAATTTGTTGGATTCCTAATCTCAAACTCCTTTTATAAACATGGGATAATTACATACATAGCACCCGTAACATTGCTATTTACAAAATTTAGCACCTAGTTGATATTTTTGAACCATCGAACCGATTTATTTACGCATGTCACGATCAAATCATTGAGAATTGAATTAAAAAATGAAAAATATGGATTGGGGTTTTATCATGAATTTAGATGTTTGAGTGAGAATTTGAAAAATGGATGAAAGAGGTTGCTAGATTTGTAGATAGCAATGTTTCGGGTGCTATGCATGTAATTGCCCCTATAAACATCCTTTCAATGTCTCCATTCCTTATAGGCATCTGTTGTTACTAGATTATCATTCTTACGAACTATGACCNGGACATCCTAAAACACTCTTAGCAGAGGCTGCATTATGTACGGTGTCGACTTCTCTAACTTACTACATTTCACTACCAACAATGTTAGTCATGCTGGTGCTTCTCTCAAGGCTTAAAAAAAGGTAGTTCGTGGCACTATCATCTCATATATGTGGATGTCCATTATCTTAAACTCCTTTCAAAATAAGAATGTGATGTGCTTATCATCCTTGGTAAAGGAATAGGCATTTTTATAGTCGTTATGGCATGTGCACCAGTTGTGTCGTCAAGGGAGTATAATGTCACACCATACCTGATCTTGAAACTTGTCTTGGATAAACAATTCCATTAGACATCCTGTCAACTTTGATCACACTCCCTGTCTTCAACCAACATATGGATTGTAGATGGACATGCTTCTGTTTGCACAACTCAACTTATTTATCATTTGAATATATATCACATTCTCACAGTTGTCTGTGAATGATAAGATTGCACATTTATCCTTTCACATTGCAACGAATACGAAATCTGTTGCTATGAAATTACTATTGCTCT
Organism: Phalaenopsis hybrid cultivar; assembly: GCA_002079205.1. NCBI lineage: Eukaryota > Viridiplantae > Streptophyta > Magnoliopsida > Asparagales > Orchidaceae > Phalaenopsis > Phalaenopsis hybrid cultivar. The sequence continues at coordinate 151,409 of JXCR01140679.1, read as the reverse complement.
CTCCTGAGCTCAGTTTGAAGAATCGATCGAACTACTAGCACCTCTCCCTCATCGTAAGAAGTTGATACTCCCCTCTAATATCATTATTATTTTTTGTATCCCTAGTGTCNTATCTATAATTACACCTACACAATTTCTAGTGCGACTCTTACCAGAATACCAAAGTTTAAAACCTAAATTATTAATCTCCTTAACCCACTTAGTTTCTTGAATACATAAGATATTAATTTTCCTATGAATCATAATGTCCACTTAGTTTCTTGAATACATAAGATATTAATTTTCCTATGAATCATAATACCAACTAATTTCCATTAATTTACCATTGAGAGTGCCTATATTCCAAGATCCTATCCTAATATTATTTTCATTAGTTTCATGGACTAACTTCTTTAACACTGTCATTGCCGGTCTCAAGCCCGGATGCGAAAATGTGGAGGGTTGCATTAGGTAGTCGACAACCAGCGTAAAACTTATCGAAAAAATCATGACATGAATCTTTTTTATCATTGTGTAAGTGCTAGGGCGTCTCCTGGAAGCGACGGACTGTATAGCCTGAATACAGTGAAAAGTGTGCAAGGGCCGCTACACCATTTATAATTTCTAATTCATTATTTTTTTTTATAATTTATAGTCAAAATATGTGATTTAATATATAGTCATTTATAATTTCTAATTCATTTTTTTATATTTATCATACCTTTACAATATGAATATGCATATCTAAACTTCNCTAGGGCGTCCCCTGGAAGCGACGCGCTGTATAGCCTGAATATAGTGAAAAGTGTGCAAGGGCCGCTACACCATTTATAATTTCTAATTCATTAAATTTTTTTTTATAATTTATAGTCAAAATATGTGATTTAAAATATAGTCATTTATAATTTCCAATTCATTTTTTTATATTTATCATACCTTTACACTATGAATATGCATATCTAAACTTTTATGTTGTCACTAAATTTTAAAATTTCTTTTACTTTATCCTTAAAATTTAATTTTTAACTATCCTAATTTTTAATAATCCTAATATTTATTTAACATAAATTTATAATTACTACTTTGATCACATGCACTTCCTTATTTCAACCATCTAAAGTTCTAATAGAATCTCTAATTATATCTGGGCAACACTTTGGAATTTGATAAATTAATTTTATAACCAAAATTATATTCTAATGTTTCCTTATAAAAAACCTCCTTAAATATTTCTTGAAAGTTAAACTAGGTTTAGGATTTATAATTTATTCATAAGAAAATATAAATAAAATCTTAACTGGGTTGATCGATATTAATGTGGTCAAATGTGCAAAGAACATGACGCCCTAACTTATGCTCAAAACAATTCAATTCCACTTGTCAACGGTCCAACCCATGACCAGAAGAAATTTCTTAAGTATACACGCACTTTTTTTGCTCGCCTGCTTGAAAACACTTTCTTGCTCGACTCTAGCCAAAGCTAGCTGCTCACATGAGGGTCCTGATTTATTGCTCAATTAGCTCAATCCCTAAGCGCATGTCCGCACTCCTCACCCCTATCTTTCTCCTTCTCCCTCTTCCTCACTTATTCCTTCAGTTTTGATAGGGATATGCCCTCTTCACCTTCACCCACATTTTATTAATGAGGAACATTTGATTCCAATTCTTTTTTTTTCAAGCCTTCATCATATTTGGCTGGCTAGTAAACAAGTTGGTTTGAAAGAACAAAATTTGGGATGAAATCTATGANAAATATTTCTTGAAAGTTAAACTAGGTTTAGGATTTATAATTTATTCATAAGAAAATATAAATAAAGTCTTAGCTGGGTTGATCGATATTAATGTGGTAAAATGTGCAAAGAACATGACGCCCTAACTTCTGCTCAAAACAATTCAATTCCACTTGTCAACGGTCCAACCCATGACCTGAAGAAATTTCTTAAGTATACATGCACTGTTTTTGCTCGCCTGCTTGAAAACACTTTCTTGCTCGACTCGAGCCAAAGCTAGCTGCTCACATGAGGGTCCTGATTTATTGCTCAATTAGCTCAATCCCTAAGCGCATGTCCGCACTCCTCACCCCCTATCTTTCTCCTTCTCCCTCTTCCTCACTTATTCCTTCAGTTTTGATAGGGATATGCCCTCTTCACCTTCACCCACATTTTATTAATGAGGAACATTTGATTCCAATTCTTTTTTTTTTCAAGCCTTCATCATATTTGGCTGGCTAGTAAACAAGTTAGTTTGAAAGAACAAAATTTGGGATGAAATCTATGATTTTTTTTTTTGGAAGATAGACTGTCAGATAGGACATCCTAAAACACTCTTAGCAGAGGCTGCATTATGTACGGTGTCGACTTCTCTAACTTACTACATTTCATGACCAACAATGTTAGTCATGTTGGTGCTTCTCTCAAGGCTTAAAAAAAGGTAGCTCGTGGCACTATCATCTCATATATGTGGATTTCCATTATCCTAAACTTCTTTCAAAATAAGAATGTGATGTGCTTATCATCCTTGGTAAAGGAATAGGCATTTTTATAGTCGTTATGGCATGTGCACCAGTTGTATTGTCAAGGGAGTATAATGTCACACCATACCTGATATAGGAACTTGTCTTGGATAAACAACTCCATTAGACATCCTGTCAACTTTGATCACACTCTGTCTTCAACCAACATATGGATTGTAGATGGACATGCTTTTGTTTGAACAACTCAACTTATTTATCATTTGAATATATATCACATTTTCACAGTTGTCTGTGAATGATAAGATTGCACATTTATCCTTTCACATTGCAACGAATACGAAATCTGTTGCTATGAAATCACTATTGCTCTCTCCTGAGCTCAGTTTAAAGAATCGATCGAACTACTAACACCTCTCCCTCATCGTAAGAAGTTGATACTCCCCTCTAATATGATTATTATTTTTTGTATCCCTAGTTTGATTGTTCACTTCTTTCACGACTCCTCATCTCTATTGACCGCACAGACAACTCACTAACTTTAGCTGACTCGCTCGCCAATAGCTTTAACCCTCATCGTTGACATATTTGCTTTAGCGCCCTAGCTCGAATACTCTCAGTCTCCCTTGTCGACATAGCTCTCGAACTCAAGCTTTTATGTGCGATCGACACAAAACCCNAACCCTCATCGTTGACATATTTGCTTTAGCGCCCTAGCTCGAATACTCTCAGTCTCCCTTGTCGACATAGCTGCTCGAACTCAAGCTTTTATGTGCGATCGACACAAAACCCTCCATCTTCCACTTCTTTATTTCCTCACGTTCAAATTGTTACAGGGATCTCTTCTTATAATAACTAATCAACTTTTCGTCTCCATTCCTTGTTTCATCTCCCTTTACGACACTTCCACCTTATCTTCACATCCCTCACATTCCAAATGCTAGCATTTCAGCAAATATATATTATTATTTAATTACAAAATGTTACATGTACTCCACTATAGTAGAATATCTCAGGTGCAAGTTATGAAGTTTTAGGAACATATCTTGCCAGTAATGTGAGAAAAATATTTGTATTGAATATCCTTTTTCACCGTAAATTATGTGGTGATCTTACTTTTCCATTCTCACTATCAAATTCTCTTCAAAATTTTTATGGCATTTTTTAGAGTTTGATGGTTTTCTATTAGACTCTTATTTTAGGGAATGTCTCTGCACTAAATTTTTTTTCCAGTGTTTAGAGTTTGCTTCTAATTTGATTATCTTATCTAAGGGAATGTTCTTGTATGTAAACATCCATTTCATTGTTTGGAACCACTCATTGAATTCGTTTGGATATAAGCTTTCATCAAAATCCAACAAGTCGATTGTCACCATGAAATCATTGTCTTGATATTCAATGTCAAATCATTGGGGAATTGGCTCTTCATTATTGAGAACTTTCTTGTGGATGCATTAACTTCCTTTCATCGATCCTATGAGTCACCATTATGGCTATAGGTGATCTCTTCGGGTCGTCTCCTTTCAAATGTGATAAGTATTTGTTGTAGTCGGACAATCTCCCTTTGCATATCTTCCATTGTAAGCTCATGGATACTTTTTTGCATGTTTTTCCTCGGAGGCATGGTGTCTTATTCTGCCAATTAGGGTTCCTGTTAAAATAGAAATATAATTTTGTGTGGCCGAAAAGTGAGAGAGTGAGGGTAGACAAAATAGGTAATGTTGATTTGGGTTTAGGAGTGAGGAAAATAAATCCCTAATATTTAGGTTTTGTCGAATTGTAATTCCAAGTCACACTGATATAGAGTTACTAAATAGCATGGGAAGGTCAAAGAGCAAGTTAGGAGAATTGTAGGAAGGAAACATAGGGGAAACTANATATATATATATATATATATGTATATGTATATATATGTATGTATATGTATATGTATGTATGGGTGGCACTTTGATCTTTTGTTTTTTTCTATTTTTAACATGTTTTAATAATTTTTTTTAGCTATTTTGGAGTGGTTTTAAGTGTGTTGTATGAGTGTTTTGTTTGTAAATTGTGCTACTTTGTTGTAGTAAAATGCATGTTTTGTTGTAGTAAAATAGACGTTTTGTTTTTAAATTGTAGAAAATTGAGGCAGTTTGAGAGAAAAAGATATTATGTGTTATTATGCACCGTGCGGCTACGGCGGTGATGCCCCAAAGAAAAAAAAAAAGGAGGCTCCTGTGCTTCACATTAATAATTGTATGTTTGAGAGAGGGTTGATGAGAGGAAGATAATGTATAGTTAGATGATTAAGGGTTCATTTAGAGAGAGAATATTAAGTGCGATGTAGGTAAATGTAGAATATATCTGGGCATTGTATAAAATAGTGTAATTTTTATGATCTAATTTTACATTCAGATTTCGCACATAAATTTTTTTTTTCATATAATTAGGACATTATTTTAGAGTTATTTCTCATACACAAACTACTTAATTTGTTTGACCGCTGCTTGTATGTTATTTTTAACAAAATTTAATGTTGAGACTTATAGAGAGTTGGTTGCAAAGAAGTCATTGCACAATATGCACAGGCAATTTCATTTGCTAATATAATGAAAGTTTCATGATAGCCCAATTCATGTTCTTGTTTGTATCCTTGAGCGATTAAGCGTGTATTATATCGGGTGAGGTTGAACCAATGTTTTTGTGTCTTGATTCATGATATATAACATTAAGTTCAAAGATTATTTTGGGTTTGAGAGACCCAATTTTAGTTTTGGTGATCAAACGATGGGAATGTAGCTAAATAGAAATTGTTTGAGAGGGAGTGTTTGATGGTGTTGAGTTGATAATGGGTGGCGCAGATTATGTAGGGGCTAGGGGGTTGATCAAGTAGGTGGGGAAGCTAAAGTTGTTGGATATTTTATTGGCGCTCTAGAGAAACTTGGGAGTAGAGGAAGGAATAATTAAAAGTGGTGGAATGCATGGGTTGAGTGTTGTTTGGTGCTGTGTTGGGGTTATAGTTTAAAATGAGAATATATGTCCTTAAAAATTACATGACGGGAGATGATAATAGCGCTAGTGGATAGGTTAAGACATGTGTATCATTTTTATGGGTGATGTAATCAAGAAATACACAACAAATGAAATTGGGGTAAGTTTGTGAGTGATTTTTGGTGGAAGCTAAGTAAAGGGTTAACAACAAAAAGTTTTAAGAACAATGTGATTCGGTGATTTGTGGTATATGAGTTGATTATTGAGAGAGATGTTATGTGTAATGAGTGGGTGGATGATTAATTATATAGGTGGTTATGAAAATTGTCTACCCATAGATATCGTGGAATGTTGGCTTCAAATATAAGAGCTCTTGTGGTTTCTAGTAAATGCCCGTGTTTGTGTTTGGCTACCCCATTTCATCCAAGGGTATAAAGACAACCTTGTTGATGAAATATATCTTGGTTAATGAGATTTTGTTGGAGTTGCAATGTTAAGTATTTTCCTCCATCATTCATACATAAGATTTTAATTTTAGTGTCAAATTATTTTCTTCCATTTGTTAAAATTGTATGAATTTAGACATGGATTTATGAGATTTTAGTTTCATGAAATAAATCTATGTTAATTGACTTTGATCATCATGAGAGAAATGTAGTATTTGACCTTTTGTTAATAGAGACAATGTGGAGGAAGTTGGATGACCAAATCTTTTATGCTATGATTGATGCTAAGTTTGAATTGATAGTTGTTGAGAATGTTCTGAAGTGGAGCTATGATTGATGGGTTGAGGAAGGTTGAATTGGGTAGAGACCATTAAGACATTTCTCTTTAAGCAATATCATATTGATGTGGGAGTTTGTGATTTTGTATCCATGTGGTGTAAAAATACCAACACGTGAATTATCTACTATTTGCTTATGTACTAAAATGTGAGAAGAAGAACGTGATGTAGTTTGTGAAGATGTAGCTTATATAAGGGAGTAATGATGAAACCTTTGCTTATTTTGGAGATGAGAAGCGATTGTCTATTGCTAACTAAAATGAAGTTGTTTGACCGAGTTGAAATCAATCAAATGTTAAGTGAGAGGTGCTACCTAAATCCAAATGCCATGTATTCATATTGGAAGAAAGGCCAGCCGACATAGCTGTGGGATTGGAAGAGGAGTAGTTATAGTTTAAGTTAAGTTCTTGCCAGCAAGGTACAGTTGTGTGTAGGGATGTAAACGAGCTGAGCTTGAGTTAGCGTGAGGCTTGTTCATGTCAGACTCATTCAATTTTTTTTTTTTTTTTTTTTTTTT
>JXCR01140679.1:125848-144669 GCA_002079205.1 Phalaenopsis hybrid cultivar | reverse complement strand
TTTTTTTTTTTTTTTTTTTTTTTGTGTTCGAAATAACTCGTTAAAAGGCTATGCATTCAACTCTAGTCAGACTTCAGACTCGACTTAGTTCAAACATGACCAAAATTTTTAATTAATTAAATTATTATTATTAAATTAAAATTTCTTATTTTACTGAATTTATTATGGATGCATGCATCCATACCACTCTACTTCTTTGCCAAAAAAAATTCTCCCATTCCCTTTCTATAAAAGGTTTCTCACAACAATTAGGTAGAACTCCAGATGTGAGATGAATCTCCATTCCAAACAATTTCTTCCCTTCCTAATTGAGCATGTTGCTCATGCTCGGTGAAATTGGCCACCAGGCATGAGGTGGTGGCGTGGTCCCGATTCCCTGCTCCGTCTTCATCCCTCCAGTAGCAGCAGCCAACACCATTCGTTTTATATTTATATTTACATATGTAACATTTTACACAAATAACACCCAAATCAAAGTCTATTTGGGGCAGCTGCAGCTTATTGAATAATTTGCTGATAAACTGTTGATCAGCAGCTTATCCAGATAAGTTGTCTAGCTGTTTAGTTTGTGCTGTTTGAAAACAATTGATTTACAATTATTTCTAAATAAATGATCATTCTGCCCCTATACACTAAAGAAATTTGCTACAGAACTGTCATAACAATATATTTGATACTTAAGAAACAGAAAACCAATACAAAACAATAACAAAATAAAAGACAACCCTCACTTAGAGTGAACAACATAATGTACTCCTCACCCCACAAAAGAAAACAAAAGAGTTATAACTAGAAACAATTTAAAATCACATTGTTTCCCAAGCTAAATTAAAGATATATGTAAATATGCATGAAACATCAGCACCATGAAAGAAAATTAAAACAAACAATATTTAAAAATGACAAAATGTAGCTCGAACATTATCAGATAAGAGCTTCACAAAAAAAAAAAAATAAATAAATGAAGAAAGGCTTGTGCCTGCCCTCCACAGGAAAAAATATTACCTCAGGAGTACTGATGCATCAGTTGCATCAGTACTCCAATGAGGGGGTGCCATNGATGGTACCCGACAAATCGTTTGATGTACAAATACATGGAGATCAAAACAAGATTCATACAAAGATCTACCTCAAAGAGTACTGAACTGGTATATGTACATAACAGCAAAAATGTCCGCTGCAATAATACCGTAGTTTGACTTCAACAACAATAGGGGAATGACGAGGAAGAGCTTTATTGCGAAGCAAGGACTGAACCGAAAGAAAAAAAATGGGAAACAACAGAAGAAGTAAGAAATAATCATCAAGCTCGAATGCTGCTGCTAGAGAGAGAGATTTGCGGTGGAATTGGTGCCGTGGAGCGAGGGAGAAGACTGACAGAAGGGTGCGGGAGGAAAAACAGGATTGAAAATGCGGGCCGCTTGTTCGATCCCACGGCACCGTACGCCTAGCACCTTTTTCAGGAATGCATCTTGAACGCAGAAAATAAATGCCTAAGCAGCATTTTGAAAATGCCAAACACACCAAATAAGTTGCATCCCTTAGCCTTTTAGAGGTCCATTTACCTATATAGCATCCAAATTCTATCCATTTACATTTTTAACACTTAAATTTATTTTTATTTATAATTATACCACCTACATATAATTTAAAAATAATAAAATTTAGCAATTTAAATACATATAAAAAGATACAAATAAATATAAATTTTTAATTATTTCGAGCCAAAATGGGTCAAACACAAGCGAACAGAGATTCATTCGTATTCGGCTTGTTTATAGATTGAGCTAAGAATTGTTAGATCATGCGTGGTGAGCTAATGATTTTTTTTTTTTTTTTTTTTATCAAAGAATTCAAGAGTGAATAAAGGATTGGAGTATATGATTTATAATTTTTCAAATATAAGCATAAGAGTTGAGTTATAAAACATGATGTAGAAGAGAAGGTGATATAATGGAGTATAAGGCTACCTGCGACTAGGTTTTGATCAATAAGCATCCAATGTTGATATTTTAGGTTGAATATCAGATTCTCATTATTAGAGGTAATTTGTTGAGTTGGACAAATAGTAGATGTATTTATTTATCATTCAAATCCATTTGCACTAAATATTTTGAGGATTTAACATCTCCAGCTTAGATGATTTTCAACAGAGTGTTGATTTTGAATGATGCCTTTGATGTTATACAGCATAAACTTGAGAGGAAAAAGAATTAAGGAGATTATAATATGAGATAATTTCTCACAAATATTGGTAATGGAAGTGGTTGATTGCTTTGTGATGCTTTGATTATGTAATAAGAAGATGTTGTGTAGTAGGTTATCTAATTTGCCGTATAATTTGTGTTGTGAGACAAAAAATTCTTTGATACAATGTTGAGTCATAATTAAATATAAATTATTTTCCACTTTCTTTTTTGTCTTATTTTCTAAATTATGAATTAATAATAAACTAAATGTTAGGTAAGAATGATATAACCTACGCATTTTGTATTGACTTGAATCTATTGCGTTAAAAAGTGGTGACAACTGTTTTCTGAAAACTATCCCTAATCAATCCAACATGTTTCTCTAAAAAAAGGAACAAATGCTTAAATGATAAAGTATGAGATTTGGCATCAACAATGGAAGTTCCATTTACAAAATTCATGCCATAAGCCTAAAGTCTGGATAGACGGATTTAACATTGGAATTTTTCCTACTAGGTGAAACGCATATGCAATGTCCTATGGAACTTTTAGGATGCTTACAAACCCTACAAAGGGTTTAGGGATCATGACTCGCTCATATACGATCCTCTGAGGTCCCATGAGGCTCGAAACTTCCTTGACGAGCTTCTCTAGAAGCCCAAGTTATGAGGGTCCAGCGTGACAATGCCAAATTCAGTCGTGACCACTCCTAAATTGAGTGTGGCCATGCTAAGGCCTCTCAAAAGGCCCAAATGTCTTACTTCCGATATGACTATGCCCAAAGATGGTGTGACGAAGCCGACCATATAGATACTTCAATGTAATTATGTTGGGGTGTAGGCATGACCACGTCCAAATCACGAGAGGTGCTCGAGACCCCAACTGGCGTGATCACATTGACTAGATAGAGTTGTCATAATTATGCCGACTCTGGCATGACCACATCAACTCTCGATCTGCGACGATTGCTATAATGGGGCAAGCTTAGCATGGTCACGCCAGTTCAACCTATTTCATGAATTTTGTCCTCCGGTCCCTATATTTTCACCGACAGAGAGGCCATAATCGATGGTCCATGCCCTATTACCTAGTTCCTACCCAAATAGGTAATTTGTATTAATTTGGGCCCATTCCAAATTAGGAAAGGGGTTTGAGACCCTTGAAAATTCTCCCAAAAGTAAAATAAACAAGGGGGAAGGGGTCATTTTGATGGATCAACTACCATTGCTAGAGAAGAGCTGAGTAGGAGCAAGGGAGAGCTTTGGAAGGAGCTTTCTAGGAGATTCTTGAGGGATTCTTCACATACCTCAAGGAGAATCCAAGGGAAGCCATTTTCCTATCTTCTTCTTCATCTTTTCCTTCATTTCTACAATCTTTTTCCTTCTTTCTGTTGACCTCATGTGGGTTGAGCTTTGGAAAGCTTCTTCCTAGCTTTGAAGAATAAGAACTACGATGATCTCCTCATCCACACTCTCTGATGAGGAGAGCTTCTTCACTTCTTTGGATAAGGAGAAACTTCAGCGAGCCCTACATTCTCTCTGACGAGGATAGCTTCCTCATCACTTGAAGGAAGGAATCCAGCTATTTCCGTCAGTTTTTTTTCTCTTTTTTATTTATGAAAGATTCGTCAGCTTGTCAATCATCGTATACTTCACTTCTTAGAATAAATCTCTCTTCTAAGTTAAATGAATGGTCAAGAGAATATAGGGACCAAAAAAGGCGAGCATATGATAAAGAAGACAAACAAGAGAAAGAAATAAAACGTTCTTTTGGTTATCTAGTTACTTGGGTAGCTTATGTAGGTATTCTTTTCGTGGATATCTGGTTTAAAATATTTTGATCCGATCTTATTTGGATATATACACTTGACCTATCACACGAGGTTTACCTCATATAAGCTCCCCAGGTTCTTTTCTATTTGTCTGCCTAGTCTCTATCTTAATGTTATCTTTGTTGACCCATCCGCTACTCTGAATTATTTATAAGATTCAAGTAAGAGGATCCGCTAGAAAAATGAATCCTAAGACAATAATTAGATATGCTGGAGACTCCAAGTTACAAAAAAAACTGAAACACCATTAATATAATTCTTGGAGCTAGCATAGAGCCTCTAAAAAAATCTATCATTATGGTCAAAAGTTCATGTAATACGAGAACCCACATTTATTTTTATAAGGTAAGCTCTGAGTGCATGAAACTGCTTGTAATTTTCATCTACTAATTCAAATATGATTTTCTAAGATGACGCTTTTGAGCATCATAACTTTACATAGAACAATGATAGTTTGTAGGTCATTTTTAATTTGTTGTCAATTTATTTGGAGGGACAACTGGATGCGCCTTACCCATATCTTAAATTTCATTAATTGCCCAAACATATCTAGCTAGCCTATTTTTCAGCTTTATTGACGCATATGCTAAGTTTGTCCCATTCACTTTTCTTACTTTTAAAGTTTGGCCATCTATACACAATGATGTTAGTACTATTCTTGAACATATACAATAAGAACAAGTGACCTCATTTTCTGTCAACTTCTTTAATCTCAACTCTTAAATTATTCTAATTATCTTGGGAACACAAAGTAATGTGAAGTAAAATTGGGACCTTTTTCATGATTAAATTTGTGTTTTATTGATTAATTATGAGGATTTTATTTTTGATAAATATATTTTACTGTATTTTATTGAAAACAAATGTGGAGCGCACTTTGAGGAGCAAAATGATACAATTTGGCCAAGTGACCATTGACACACGCCCAGAAGAGGCGTGCCTATGCCACCTGTACAGTTTGATGGAACAAAGGAAGAGTTAGCAAGGCGACCCACGCTCATGATCCAAACGCTCGCACCTGAACCTAGCGTGCCCACACCAATATTCTGAGAGCGTGATATGCCTGCGCCAGCCTGCTACACATGTTGCCCGATTATGCAAATTGATAAAATTGGAATGATATATTGTCAAAAAAATGTGCCCTAAGTATATAAGTTATTGTATTGAAGTCTAGATTTTACTCTAGCTATTGGAGGAGGTTCTCGTAGGTCTAAGGAGAGTCTTGTAAACCCTAGGTTCTTCTTTTTTGGTTCTCCCTTGGAGAAGAGTTTTAGGGTATTTTACTTCGAAAGTTTTTGAGAGGATTGTGATATAAATATTGGGTACCATTACACAAGGGAGTTGCATTTTATAGAGAGGAATCTAGTGTTTTGCGATGAACAATTGGCTTAGTTGTGAGTGTTTTATATTATCTTATGTCGTATCTTTGATATTTTCAATAAAATTTTCTTTGTTTTCTAATCACATGCATCATAGCTAAATTTCTTGTATGCTTGTGTGATATAAAGCATGTGATTTTCTCGTTATTTTTTTCATAAGTTTTTCTCAAATCTTTTTTTGTACTTTTGAATTCCGCATGTTAATATGTTAACCCTTTAATCATCGTTTACTCATGATTTGACAAATTATGATGTTAAAACATATCGTGACCTAGAACTTTCTATCTTTAACAATTAAAAAAAGTAGATTAACACACAATAGTTTAGTTGAACATACATGTTGCTATAAGAAAATTGGAACCTAAATATGAGTAGAGGATTACTGAGAACTATTACATGGTTAAGTCATTAATATTAATAAGGTTTCAAACGCCTCTTATGACTTAGTCATTGACTAATGAGAACTATTTCCTAATTGTCAACAATCACGTGGAAAAAAAATCATAGGAAAAATATCAAAAAATTATTCCATACGGATAACATATGTAGAGATGCATGCGCTGTTCGATCTTGACCGTCGATCAAGTTTTTTTTAAAATTAAAAAATGGGCCACCAAAATACTCATTTACTCTGATCGACGGTTAAGATCGGATAGCACATGCATCTCTGCATACGCTGTTCGTATGAAATAATTTTTCCACAAAATCACGAGCCTTATCACTTCAATAAACATTAAAGATTTTAATTTTGTTTCTCGATTTATACATTAAGATTTTAGAATATTTTACATTCTACAAATCTAAGTCTTCAAATTGAACTTAATTGTGTAGCGAATTAAAACTAAAAATGTGACAAATCTTTTCTTGAGATTGATATTTGAATTTTAATTTTGTATATTCCTTATTTAAACAGAAACTACTTAACAATTAAAATAAATAAATAAAATAAATAATAAAACAATAAAAAAAACACCAACAAGCCTTGGAATCTTTCGACTCTCCGGAACGTCTACGGCCGTCGTCTCTCCCTCGCCGGAAAGGAGTGTTTACTGAAAACAACTGACCTCCGTTTCTCTCACTCTATCAAAGATGGTGACTCACGCAGGTACTCATTCTGCAACCCTAAACCCATACCCTTATCCTCATACAGCGAGAATCCACTTGTAAATCGGAGAAGATAACTCTAAACCCATCTCATTCTTTAAAAAATTGGCACGCCCTAGTTCTCAATGCTCGATTCTTCTCTTACGGGATAGGTTGTCGTCACTCCTCTGCCTCCGATGGCGGCGATATTGCTTTTGCTCCCTCTATTCTTCTTCGTGGGGGTTGGGGGAACTTTTATCAGATACAATACGACGGCAGGCGTCGTCGATGGAAAACTCAATGTTCACCTCGTTCCTCACACTCACGATGATGTTGGGTGGTTGAAGACAGTCGATCAGTACTACGTCGGCTCTAATAATAGCATACAGGTGAGTGGCAGTTTCTTGTTTTTTTTTTTTTCACCCAAGTTTTGAACTTTGAGAGAATAGATTCTGTTGTTTTCTGTATATAGGATGCTTGTGTAAAAAATGTGCTGGACTCCTNGACAGTCGATCAGTACTACGTCGGCTCTAATAATAGCATACAGGTGAGTGGCAGTTTCTTGATTTTTTTTTTCACCCAAGTTTTGAACTTATTTGAGAGAATAGATTCTGTTGTTTTCTGTATATAGGATGCTTGTGTAAAAAATGTGCTGGACTCCTTGGTGGTGGCATTACTGAAAGATCCAAATAGGAAATTTGTTTATGCTGAACAGGTATACAGATGGTCTACTTCTATATCGCTTAAGTCTATGTATTTTTATAGTTTTCTAAGAGCTTGACATGGCTAATAATCTAAGCTATGTCTGATTTATCTATTAGCTTAAGTTAGCTTAACCGCCCTGCTTTTCCTCTATCAGGGGACAAGCCAGGATATGCTAATTGCACCTCAAACCCTGCTAAAGCTTGCCTGGGTTAATTTTTTTATCCTTGCTACTTTTCTATTTTGGTCAGCTCATATCAACTTATTTATTTAACTAATGAAACGGTTTAACTTAGGTCAGAGGTTAAGCTACGAAAACTTAAAGTTTTGTTTTACCAGTTTATTCTAGTTTAGCTTATATAATTTGACAACGAAACGGAGTCTTAAGAGGTGCATTACTTGCTAAAAAGCTTAGTGTTGAGTTGTTTATTCGGAATTGAGAGAAGAAAAGATGCTATTTCGGTGAAAAATAAGACAGGAAAAGAAAAGAAAAGATGCAATTTTTTTTCTTGGAAGATTTACATTCATACCACCCAATTCTTAAGTATTTGCATATCTAACTTGTAAACTTCAATTTTTGCATACATACCACCCTTCCTATGCAATGTGTTTTTCACGTTTTAAATGCTAAAATGGTGGTATTTTTTATTTGTTATAAAGATTTGGGTTGTATAAATTTAAAGATTAAATTTTAGGTGTTAGAAGTTAATCCATAGGAATTAAGTGGAATGTATATAAATGCCCCTTTCTTATTCTTTGTTTTGTAAGTTTTAGGAAAGAAATGAAGATTATTGATTTTATTCTTGATTGGTAGTTGAAAGAGGAAGGAAAATAAGTTAATTTGACATATACTTTTTTCAAGGATAAAGTTCTTCAAAATAATGTAGTTAATAGATTTGTAATTAAAATAAACTTTATAATTAAAATTTACTATCATTTTTATTGCTATTGACATATTTTTTAGAATAACTAACATATTAATTTATTTTCATTGTCTAATTAGCCAACTTAAATGCTTTAATCCATTTTTTTTAGCTAATTTTAATCATGATTTCCATGATTTGCATAAATGTATCACAACAATTATTGTTTATCATTTTGAATAAATTAAGAATTTATTTAAACATTAATTAATCCATAGGAAGAAAGGTGATATGCAATAAACTTTTGTTCTTTTGTTAAAACAAGGTTAGTTTGTTTAATCATTAAAAGCTAACCCATATGAATTCCTTTCTCTCTAGTTTCTACTCATTTCGGGAGAGAAGCGAAATCCACGCTATACTGAAGTTAGCCAACAAAAATGGAAAAAAAAATTGTTACTGGAATCAAATAAGAAGTTACAATCAAGAAAAAAAAAAATTGAAGTTGCAACAAATACGACACTAACTCTCATTAGGGTTGGATCAAGTGTGGTGGAGGTGGTTAGTGAGGTCTGGAAGGTGGTGGGATGGTGGACGAGGCGGTTGACAAGCAGAAAACAACAACGAAGCGGTTTCCCAGATTTTTGACTAGTACGTAACAGAGGTCGACGTGGAACAGTTGTCCTGAATGACGACAATAAGAGGAAGATGGAAGCTGCAAGGGTGGAGGGCTAGAACAATGACGACAACAAAGGTGGAGGGTTGGAACAACAGTGACATCAAAGATGGAGGATTGGGAAAATGATGGCTGCAAGGATGGTGGGTTAGAACAACATCAACAACGAAGATGGAGGAATGGAATGATGAGAAGCTACAAGAAAATAACAACAGGCAGCTGTTTGGGGCAGCTGCAATGGGGAAGTGCGATAGGGAGCGATGTGGGAAGGATGCAGGGATGCGTGATGGGGAGCATTGTGGGAACGGTGTGGAGGGGTAGAGGAGTGATAGTCACCACATCAGAAGCAAGATACAACTGGAACACCACTCAAACCCTTGGGTACAACTCGAGAAGGGAGAAATGGAGACGCGGACTGTTGTCCCAAACAATCTCAAGCAAAAAAAATTGAGAATCCAAAACCTAATACAACACATATATAAAAATGACTAGAAATGAAGGATAAAGGAAACGTGCTAGAAATTGGAAAGAAAATAAGAGGAATGTTGTTCAGTTCAGTTCAGTTCTACCTCACTTGTCTAAACCATATACAACGCCTCACGGTCATGGGATCATGGGACCTCCTGCTCCTGCATCAGTCTATAAAGATTGGTGAAGTTTTGATCTCATATACCAAAGCTTCTAACTCTTCATGATATGACGTCAGGTCAACCAAGTTGAAGGAGGCGGAACAGTCATAATTTCTCAGGATTGAAGGGTCTTTGACCGCATCTCTAAAAGCACTGTGATCTAACTGTTGGATGCACTGTCTTATAAAACACCCTGAGGAGGCTTCCCGAAATTCGAGTAACCATTCTATTTGTCAACCAGCCATGAGTACCCAACTAAACTTGATTGGAACTTTGTGTTAATTGTAATTTGCAGTTACTCCAAAAATAGCCCAAGATTGGCTCATCTCTCTCTGAAGTGAAGACAAAATTAACTTCCTATAACGTTGACGGCTATGGCAATAAATTGTCGGCCATGATATCCTAAATCCCCCTTTGTAGTGGCTGCCCTGTATCTAATGTCGACAGTGCTGTTTCGCTGCCCTCAGTAATCACAAAATTAGTCCCACTAGCTCCTTTTCGTTAACACAAGCACTTTTACCCTTGGACTCCTTAAAAGGTAGAACTACGCGCTTGCCATGCTTTGTGAGCGAGTATGTATTCGTCCTGTGATCAAACTGTCACAATCTCTTCAACAGAATGTGACAAACATCCATGGGCACAACGTCGCGCAATACCTGATCTTGTAGTTGGTTCCCAATGAAAAACTCCAAGCGACATCTCCTGTCAATGTTGACTCTGTCTGTCTTCTTCAACCAATTTAGGAAATAAGATTGAGAGTGGCTTTGAGTAGCGAGACTCAATTTATCCACAGCCTATATAGACATCACATTCTTACTACCTCCATCGCATGTTTTCCTTTATAGTGCAACCGATGATACACAAAAAATATATGTATTTTTAGACCCATGTTTTATACTCATTTTTGGTGATATTGCACTTTAATGGAAGATATTTTTTATGTTTTATTGCAGGTTGTTGATTTTTAGGATTTGGAGCAAAAAGAAATAAAAAATGATGAAATTTGGAGTCAAAATGTAGAAGTTAAAAAAATTATTCCGCGCTGACAGCGTTGGACTGGGCGCCGACGGCTTCGTTTGACAGTGAAGAAGGAATTAATTAGATGGCCTCTGGCACCAACGACGCCAGTGTCGGTGTAGAACTTGTTTCTAGAAGATTCGACGAATTTGAACTTTTTTTGAAGAGTTTTTGGATGCATCTATTGGAGAACCGACCTAGGCTCTATGTAGGGCCGAAATTTGATCAGAAACCCCCCTTTGCACAATTTCAAATTCTTCCACTCATTTCAGTTTTCATCTTCACATACCTACATTCCACGTCATTCCACACCATTAGTTAGTTATTGTTTTTATAGTTTTAAGTTTTTGTGCTGAGTTTAAGTGTGAATTCTTCTCTAAGAAGTGTTGAAGAGGAAGAGAAGTGAGAGATTTCTTCTTCCTACATTTCCTAAGAGAGGCTACAAATGATTTGCTTTAAGAAAGAGTTTCAGATAAGTGTTGTTTGTTTATTATTGTCGTATGAACTTTCTTTTATATATAAAATTTGTGTTGTTAAATCTTTCTCATGAAGTCTGAGTAGTTTCCTTTATCTTTCTCCTTACTCTGAGAAATGGTGAAATGAAGAGATAATGTGGATGTGTCAATGTTAAAATTTAAAATAAATTATGATAATTTCTCAACTCTGCTCTTAATTTACTTTTCGATCTGTCCAATTAATCAATGCTCGACAGTGAGAGAATTTCTGCTACTTTACTGCCGAGATGATTATTGGTATAGTGATGGAGTTCTACGCCAATTTCAAGTAGACTTCTGAAGACTATGTGTTTGTTCGATGGAAAATGGTGGAGTTTACTCTAAGGAAGATTAATGAATTTTATCAGTTGGAAGATGTGTATAGCTGCTAGTATAAATAGTTTTCTACTACGAATGAGGCCTTGGATGAGGTTATTTCTTTTCTTACTGATGGAAGAAGAACCTGGAAAGTGAAGAATGATGTTAAGGTAATTTTTTTTTTTCTATGTTAAATGTAGTATCTAAGGCCTGACACTATTTTATTTCTGGAAAAATGATACCAACAAATCATCATAGTAAGATTATAAGGGATAGAGCCATCTTGAACTTCTGTATCTAGCAGATGAAAAAGATAGATGTAGGCTCTATTATTTATAGGAACACTCGATATATTACTTTTGGAGAGACTTTTGGAGGTTTAACACACCCTGCCTTGATCTTCACACTATGAGAACAGACAGGAGTTGATTATAGACCAGATGAGGAGATGATTGAACCTCTAAAACCTATTGTGCCTGCCAATATAAAGACTTATGAATCTCATGTTGGATGGAGATTTAGAAGTAGGACTAGGGATATTCCTTCTACTTCAAGTACTTCTAATTCACTTACTATCCAAGAACTTATGGAGCAAATGATGATTCAACAGAGAGATATTTTGAGAATGAATCATAAAATGAAAAATATGGAGGGCAGAAATGCTCACTTTGATGATTTGATAAGACAGAAGTTCAAATATGATGCTGCTTATGATGATGCAATGGTCAGATTCATGAAGGGTGATCACTCAGTTCAGTTTTCTACTCACCCTTTTTTACTCCATATCAACAGCAGAGTTTGGATGTGGAAGAAGAAGAAGACGATGATTGGTGCTGCTTTCGTTAGATTTTTATTTAGTCTATGTTTAATTGTACTTTATTGTTGAGACTGTTTGTTTATGGATAGTGATGCTTTATTTCTGTTGTATGCTGTGTTGTGAACTTTAGATTTGTGAATCTGTTGGAAGTTACTAGTTTTTAGTACTTTATTGGATATATTTATAGTTAACTCTTTCTCAACAAATTTTTATATGCATTTTGTGCTGTTTAATATTTTAAGTCTTGTAGCTTTTCATATTAGTTCCTGCAATATTTCAGAGTTAAGTTTCAAATCAAAACCTTCAACAGGTATGCTTTTTCCTTATGTTTTAAATGTTTTCTTTAACCGTTAATTTTTCGGTTCTTCATTTAAAATCTTTTAAAAATTTAAGTTTGGGGGAAGAAAAATTCCTTTTTAAAGAAAAGAAACTTAATTTTATTTTTTCTCAATTAGTTATATTTTCAAAATATTTTAAAAAAAAATTTAACATGACCTTTGGTATTAAAGAGTAACTTTAGATAACTATATCTATGTTTCTAAGTATATAGTAAACTTAAGTGAAAATTTTCAATAATAAATGTTAATTTTAGAGATTAAGATATTTGGTATGATAGAATAAGACTATGTTTTTCTATTGTAAGTAAAAAAATTATATTTTATGAAGTATTAAAATCTTAGAGATTCATGTAAGAAGAAAAGATTAAAACTTTATGAAAAATCTTTAAAGCTAATATGAATTCATAAAGTCAAAGAATGTGAAAAGTTTTTAACTTTAAGAAGATGATAGTGAAATTCAAAATCATAAAGACTGTCAAGATATAGTAATCCTCACATAAAATACAAAGGAAAAAAAAAAGAAAAAAAGAAAAGAAAGAAAAGAAAAATGATTGAAAATGATCCTGAAAAGAAAAAGAAAAAAAGAAGAAAAAAGATGTGAGAAGAAGCTTGAGGAGATTCCTAATTAAAAATTAGTTTCACTTGAATCAATTTAAAAAAAAGGCTTGACTACTTTTTCTAAACTTATATTTGAGTATTAGCATATTTACTAGTAAAGTTTCATGATTTTCATATAAATATTCTAAGTGGTTTTAATATGAATAATTTACAATTTTCCTTGAAAGGAATAGAAAATAAAAAATCTTAGACTTGACTGCTAAATATTTTTATACCTTTAGTGTTAACTAGAGTTATTTTAAAATTTTCTTAAGTGATGCTATTATATTTAATGAACTAAGATATGAAAATCTAAAAGTTAAAATTTTTACCATAAGTCATATTTTTATGTAGTAAAAGAGTTACTTGAGGACAAATAACATTTAATTTTAGAGGATTTTGATACACAAAAAATATATGCATTTTTAGACTCATATTTTATATCTTTATTTTTTGTGATATTACACTTTAATAGAAGATATTTTTTATGTTTTATTGCAGGTTGTTGATTTTTAGGACTTAGAGCAAAAAAAAAACAAAAATGATGAAATTTGAAGTCAAAATGAAGAAGTTAAAAAAATTGTTCAGCCCCGACGGCACCAAACTGGGAGCCGACAGCGCCGTTTGACATAGAAAAAGGAATTAATTAGATGGCCTCTGGCGCCGAGGGCTCCAGAATGGGCGCCGAAAAAGCCAGTGTCGGTGCAGACCCTGTTTCTAAAAAATTCGACGAATTTGGACGTTGTTTGAAGAGTTTTTAGATGCACATATTGGAGAACTGACCTAGGCTCTATTTAGGGCTGAAATTTGATCAGAACCCTGACCGACCTTTTTTTGTAAATCAACAATTACAAGAATTTGATGACGCTACTAGAAGATTTAAATTCCAGCAACGATGCCAAAAACTTGACTGCGACTTTATATATATGTTTGATTTAATAAAGATGTATAAATATAATATTCAATAATGTTAAAGTCGAATTTGTCAACGCAAGTATACGTATCGCTCAAGTAATATAGGGCTCTAATGGAGTCCTAGATATCGATCCCACAGGGAGAAACAGAATTCTACGGACTAAGATTTAATAAAAAGTAATACTTCAACTACAACGACGTTCAGGTTGCTTATCTGTCACTAGTAGACAATTGAAATAAGTAAATAAATTTGGATAATAACTAATTATAGAAAATAACGTTTAATTGTGATATTCAATATATAAGAAAATATCCTTCTTCTTGCCAAAAAATTATAGTGAATGAATAAAATGAATTGGTTCAATTTATATTGTGCCAAATAGGAGCATACTTATTCTTTACCATTTGGTCCAGACATAAAGAACATTGACTAATCCTATGCTTGGTTACTGATTCTGCGGCTAGACTGGGAGGATACCGACTCTCACTTCGGAGCTCCCATGTTCCCCTCACCTGGGGGCCAACATCTACACATCAACACCCAAACGATAGGACCGAGTTGTGAAACATATGATCCGGGAAATGAAGTATGAGTTCTACAACAGAGTGAGAATCAAATTTAAGTTCAGGAAGGAGTATTTCATTCATGGAATTAAGGGCAAATAAATTGGAAAATATAATTTGTTGGTAGAATTGGAGATTTCTAGGGTGACAGACTAAAAATCCCCAATTCGATCTTAGTGTTTAAAACTTAAAGCAAGAGTTAGTCTTCAGGGGAACGAAAATGGGAACTATGGAGTGGGAGTCAGTATCCTCCTAGCCTATCTACGGATTTAGGGACTAAGCCTAAGATTAGCCAATGATTTTCTATAACACCGAATCAGGGTATAGAATTAAAATTGATTCTATTTGACACAATACATATTTAAACAATTTATCTCATCTCATTTCACTAAAAACTCATTGTAGTGGGAAATATATTTTTTCATATTAGAAAGCTTCATCACATAAACATAGTTTAGTAGTTATTAATTTTAAACCCTGCTTTTAAATTATGTTATTAGTAAATAATTTAGCCTTGATAGTATCTTAAACATTCGAAATTAGTGACAGTAATTTTGTTTGATTTCTGTGAATTTTCTAGTTAATTTATCATTTCAAATTTAAACCTTCCCCGTTGGATCGATATTTGGGACTTAAACATAAAGTCTTATATTACTTGATAATAATACGTATACTTGCGTAGAATCCCAATCTTAAGAGCTTAATGTTATTATTATTAAAATACCACATCAAGTTTTTGACACTGTTGTAAAGCAGAGTCAATTTTATAAATTTTACACAACTATATTCAAACGGGATCAAAGATGTGGTGATGCCACTGTTGCTCCCTTGCAGCCTCAGTCTGAATGACCCGTCCAATGATAAGCATCTTGTCGTAATCCACTAGAAGCTGGTACTCATCACCCTGCTCTTTAGTTGCGTTCCCCTCACTCAACTCTTCCACCGCACCTTGCTCGGTGAATGAAACAATTATGCTCGTAGGGCAATTGGGCAATTGGAAGTGATTTGTCCATATACATGACACTTGAAATATTTTCTGATGGAATTGTGCTGGTTGTGTAACTTTTCTCAGACTTCTTCTCACTCTGAGCGCTTTGTCATTTTCTTGACCAATCTTCTCAGCTCTCCCAGATGCACTCCTGCTGATGCTTGCAGTTGTGGGTGGCTTTTTGAATAGAGGTGAGCTATTGCTATACTTTTGCTGTCTCTCCACCTTCAGTGTCAAGGTTTGAACGTCACCTAACGACCAATAAGGCTGTGACCGGACGACATTGCCAATGAAGGGCTTCAAACAAACTAAGTATCTGGCTATAGGGAGTTCCTCTGGCTTTATCATCTCACATGTTTGCTTAAGTAGCTCGAATTTTGCCGTGAACTCCTCCACTGACAATTCCGTTTGCTATAGGTGGTGGAGTTTCAAGAACATGTCATGACAGTAATGTGAGGGTAGATACTTCCTCTGCATCTTCATTTTCTCGGATGCAGTGATCGACATTTTCTGTGTCTCTCTCTTTAGATTCTCCCACCACAAAGAAACACTCTTCTTCAGTTTGATGACGACAAGCTTCACTTTCCTCTCGATAGTCTGCAACCACTCAAAGAAGTCATCCTGTTTCAATCTCCCCCTGAAATTCGATCGGTCTATCTTGATTCTCAGGTATCTTTATCCTCCAAACTCCATCCCTTGGCTTTCTATGATAATGAATTTCAAAGCGTCGTATCCTATCTTTATCTCTACTGGAATCATACCTATGGAAGAGATTCAGACATTCCTCCCTCTCTACTCAAATCTCGCTATCACGATCAATGATGACCTTTCCATGGGTCATTTCCTCAATTTCAACAAGCCATTGTTGTCGGTAGAGTTCCTACTGCACCTCTTCCATGGTAAGTTCTTGATATGCTTTCGACACTTGTCTTTCTAGTGACATAACTACGGTTCAAGTTTATAGGGGTGAAAGGGTGTGTAGGGGCGTTTGATTGGTAAAGGAATGAAAATTTTTTTTCGGGGGCTTATTTTGGTAACTCTAAGATAGGACTATGGTTAGGCTAGCTCTAATGCGACATAGGAGTTAACTAACAACAACAGGAAAAATAAATATTATTACTCAAATATGAAATTACAATCAAGCAAAATAGAATTATGAAATTGCAGCAAATGCGACACTAACTCCCGCTAGAATTGGATCAAGAGTGTTGTAGGTTGTCGGTGAGGGTTTGGAAGGTGGTGGGATGGTGGACGAGGTGGCTAGCAAGCAAAAAACAATAAGGTATCGGTATCCCAGATTTCAGACGAGGTGGCACAAAGCAGAGATCGACGTGGAATGACTGTCCTAGATGATGACAACAAGAGGAAGGTGGGGGCTGCGAGGGTAGAGGGCTAGAATGGTACTGACAACATAGATAGAGGGCTGGAACTGGAACGATATCAAAGATGGAGGGCTGAAACAATGATGGCAATAAGCATGGAGGTCTGGAACAACAACAATAACAAAGATGGAGGGCTGGAATAGTGGGAGGGAAACTATAGGAAATAAAGCAACATACGACTATTTGGGGTAGCTGCAACAAGGAAGGGCGATGAAGAGAGATGTGGGAAGGATGTGAAGGGGTAGAGGAAGGATAATCACCATCTCAGGAGCAAGATACAGTCGGAGCACCACTCAGTCCCTTGGATACACCTACACAGGGGAGAAACGGAGATGCCTGTGGCTGTCTCAAACAAACTCAAGCCAAAAAAACCTAGAATCCTAATCTTAATATAACACAACACATATATAGGAAATGACTAGAAATGAATAAATGGTAAAAGGAAGCATGTTGGAAATTGGAAAGAAAATAAAAGGAATGTCGTTCGGCTCGCTTCTGTCCTACTCGCCTGAACTGGGAGTTGCGCTGCTCAACCACGAGATTGCAAAACCCTGCACTTTTGTGTTACCACCTATGGATGGGAAATTTTTTCATTCTTATTATAAATTTAAAATAATAATAAAAAAACTTAGCTTTCCTTTAATTGCTTTCTTGTCTCTTCGCATTTTAACTTCAAATCACTTTGAACTTGAAGGAATTGATTTAAAATTCAAATATTTATTCATCTAGGACTACATGGTTAGCTTTGTTTGGTGATGCGTTGCTTCTTTGTTGCTACTTAAGAAAAAAATTGCAACGCCACATTTTATGTGTTAAAAAAATATTGGGATCCATACCTCACACCTGCGTGCTTCCATGGCCTTTCAAATGTGCAGGGTAAAATTTTTGAGCAACTCATACTCTTAATTTGTGTAATACTAAAAGAATAACTCAACCAAGTTTTAGTTGTGGAATGATTCTTTTGTTCCTTATTTGCTTTTATGTTGTGTGCTAAGTGCATATTTTTATTGAACTACTTATTGAACTCTATATATGTTTCGTAAGTGGAATTAATCATACGTGCGGGGAATGGTGATGGGTGAGTGCAATGGCATGTAAATCATGATCAAAATATCTCATTCATGCCCTATGTTATTTGAAACTTTTTTCGTTTGTGGAATGAGCTTACTTAATCCATCTCGAATTCTAAATTTACATAATAGAGGTCACTCGACTTAGATGACATCCAACACATGTGATGATGTGCGGGTCAAGCACAAATCATATTGATCATCACCGAAGTTGTTCGAACAATGCCTCTTTATAAAATGTACCGTTTTGATATGCTTAGAGCGTCAGAACTACCGAAAAATAAACTTCTCATAATTGAAACGATCAAGCACGATAAAAATAGATTGCAGGCACGATGCATATGATTTGGACATGAATTACCTCAATTTCTGCCAAAATTGCGTAAACAACCCCCATTTGTAAGACGAACCACATGAGTGCATCCATGATATCAAGTTACCCAGAAATGATAGTCGTATTTTTTAGTTCTTTACCATGAGTAAACATGTAAATTGAGGCAAAAAATTACCCACAACAACTCTCTCCCTATTCTTCTCCTCCAACTGGAAAGCCATACCTCCCACTCTCTGTATTTGTCTCACACTAAACTACCTAGACAAATACCCTCTCCATGCTCTCATTGCCGCCGACATGCCTCCCTCTCTTTTGAACCTTGTTTCCTTGCTCAGCTCCAACTCACATACAACCCTCTCTACTTTACTCTACAGCCAAGTTGCAACCACAACGCCTTCATCACCTCAGTGCTCCCCTACACACTCCTCATCCACCTCTGTCTCAGACTACCCTCTGCTATCACGAGCACCCTCACTTGCTCACTACCTTCCTATCCTGAGCTGAACGCTTCAACATCCCAGCAATCTCCTCTCTCTCGTAGCATCAACCCATTTGAGGCGAGCCACCACCTGTCAACTACTCCTGGCCACTTTGCTTTGCATAAACATACATATACTAGAGAGAGAGAGAGAGAGAGA
>JXCR01140679.1:109578-125808 GCA_002079205.1 Phalaenopsis hybrid cultivar | reverse complement strand
AGGGGGGGGGGGGGAGAGAGAGAGAGGGAGTAAAAACAAATCTATCTTGAAATATGCGCTGCTCTCCATTTTGTAGTCATCAATGTTATCGTCTCGCAAAAACGCAGAAACAAAATAAGTACTTGTGCGCGTTGTTCTTATGTAGCACGAAAATTTGCGTAAACTTAAGTACCCATGCACGTTATTTCAATATGGTGGGAAAAAAAATTATGCAACCAAGTATTCCTTCACATTGTTCTAAGTTTGCATGGAAATCTTGCAATTCTATCATGCAGGTATTGAAGGCTTACACACTTTGGATTAAGTGCGGTAGGTTAAAAGAAACCATGGCCACATTATCCCAACACCAACCATGCATGCCTGATTAGGCATAGTGTTAAGGCCTTGCACTCCCTCCCAATGCATCCCACTAAGCAGGATGATATCGGTAAATTGCCAAATTTTTTGCTGAATGAGTTTGCACAATACACAATTAAATTAACCCGCTGACTATCAGTATGACTTGATGGAGAAAAGATTGCAAAATTGAGAATACAAGTTACATTTAAGTATCATACAAACAATGTTGAATGAGAATTAAATTTGAACACAGAATTGGACAGCAGAGGACTTAACCACTTGAGAACTATTATAAATTGATCTTAATAAACAATTGGACTATAAAAAGAACGTAAAAGAACTTGTATGGGGTCTGGAATAGACCTGTAAGCCAGCACTCAAATGAGAACAAAATTCAAACATGACTTGTGTTAGAATTTTAACAGGACTTACCATGAATTTGGAGGCTTATCAACAAGCACGAACAAAGCCTCATTGAGCATTCAATACATAACAAATTGTGAATCAAATGTGACCAAGCCAATAACTTGGCTTTGCAATAAAAATATAAGATGTCTTATTCGTGACCAAATCCACAACCTAAATGCACAAGTGGGCGGAAGATGAAATCAATGGCTCAAAATAAACCTTATTCTTGAAAAAATTTAAGACTTACACGAATTACGATGTTATTGTTAACTCAAATGTATCACATTAAAATTCGTACAAGAAACTTGAAGAGCTTGCATTCACCGACAAAGAACGTGCTTAGGTAATGAGACAATCTTTCCAGCGCATCAAAACTTGTTCAACTGCATATGTTAGTGCAATATTTGTGCAAGTGCCCTAATATGCATGCAAACTAATAAGTTTCAAACCTGCATATGGTCCATCGCTTGTCCTAAATATGTTAATTGAAGTTTTTCAGAATACTGTGCTAGTAGTTTTAAAATTGAATTCAAAATCATCTTTTTCGAGAAGCCTGAACACTTTCAGATTTAAAGACCATATATGCTTTGACCAAAGCATGGTATGTCTTAGTAAATGGTATGAGAATGATATTTTTAACTTTTGTGAAAATTCTCTTCTCAAAAAAATCAAATAAAAAAATCAACAAGTGTTGCATGCTTTTGAGTGGACATTCTTGCTCATAAGACAACGTCGTAAGTATCTTCGTGATTAATTTGATCATCTTCCTCCTAAGAACTAGAGTTGATAAGATTGAACATTTATTATTCGAGTTTGATTCTTCTCCTTATAAGGATTGAAGTTGATATGACAAGTGTTTCTATTAATGTTCAAATAATCAACTTCAATTAAATTACAAGTACAAGCATTTCAAACATCACTCCCCGATGATGCCCGTGGTTCAATGCAAATCTTAACTAGGGGGGATTTCATTTCAAGAGATTCATGACATCTAAAATATTCAACAACAACGACAACAAGCCTTTATCCTACTAAGTTGGGCTGGCTATATGAATCCTTTTTCTCCATTACGTCCTATTTAGTATCATATTTTCATCTAATTCTAATGGATGAAGATCATATTTATACAATTTGCCCAAGTATTCTTAGGTATACCTCCATCTTTCTTAGCATAAGTCTTATCTAAAACATCACTCTCCTAACAGGATCATAAGATTGTTGACGTTTAATTTGACCAAATCATCTAAGATGACTCTCTTTAATCTTGTCCGCCATTGGAGCTACACCAACCCTATCACTGTTATATTCATTTCTCATTTTATCTCTAAGTGTCAAGCCACTCATCCAACTAAGCATTCTCATCTCAACAACACTTGACTTTGTTTTATGCGTCTCTCTTAAAGTCAACATTCTGCGCCATAGAGTATTTTAAGTCTCATTGCCATCTTATAAAATTTTCCTTTTAGTCTGAGAGGCACTTCTCTATCACATAATAAGCTCGGTGCATTCTTCTACTTCAACCAACCAACTTGAATTTTACTAATAACATTCCCATATATATCACCATCATTTTGAACTATATACCCGAGATATCTATAACGATCACACTTTTTAATGATTTGATCACCCATAGTTACAATTATGCCACTAGAGCTACTACTAATAAAATTACATTCCATGTATTTAGTTTTAGATCTAATCAAACAAAGGCCTTTAAACTCAAATGTAGACCTCTATAATTCAAGTTTTTTATGATCTCTTTCTCTAGTATTATTCACAAGAACAATATCATCAACGAAAAGCATACACCAAGGTACATCCTCTTGCACATGTCTAGTAAGAACATCCATGACTGTAGCAAAAAGATACGGGCTTAAAGCAATATCTGAT
The DNA here is from genome assembly GCA_002079205.1 of Phalaenopsis hybrid cultivar. Classification (NCBI taxonomy): domain Eukaryota; kingdom Viridiplantae; phylum Streptophyta; class Magnoliopsida; order Asparagales; family Orchidaceae; genus Phalaenopsis; species Phalaenopsis hybrid cultivar. The sequence continues at coordinate 123,171 of JXCR01140679.1, read as the reverse complement.
ATAATCCAACTGAAATCGGAAAATACTTGATCAACCCTTATTCTGTTCGAACATAAGTAACAACTCTAGTATACATTTCTTTAATGACTTGAATATGAGTCATATCAACACATTTCTTCTTTAGAATTCTCCGAAGGACTTCTCTTGGAATCTTATCGTGAGCTTTTTCTAAATCAATAACTCTCAAATGTAGTTCCTCGTTATTCTCTTTGTACTTCTCAATCAAACCGCTTAATAAATGTATAGCTTCCATAGTCAACGTGCTTGACATAAATTCAAACTAATTATGAGAAATCCTTAGATCACATTTTAACACATGTTCAATAACCCTCTCACATTATTTTGAAGTATGACACATGAATTTAATTCCTCTATTATTTTTGTAAACTCTTGTGCATCCTCTTTATCTTAAAAGTGGGGACCAAAATACACTTCCTCCACTTCTATAGCATCTTTTTAGTTTTCAAAATAATATTAAAGAGTTTAGTAAGCCAAGAAACTCCCAAATCTCTTAAATACTTTCACACTTCAATTGAGATATAATCAAGTCCCACTAATTCCCCCCCCTTAGTATTTATTAAATCCTCCTCAACTTCTCTTTTACTAATGTGATGGTAAAAATAAAAAAAAAATGTATTATTATTAACATTATTAAGATCACTAAGGTCAATCATATCTTCAAAAAATTCATTAAAAAATTTATCAAAATAGCTTGTCCACCTATGTTGAATATCTTCGTCTAAGAAATTTTTTTTAAATTTTCATTATTAATACACTTTACTTGATTTAATTCTTTACTATTATGTTCTCATTGCTTGACTAGTTTATACATATAATTTTCACCACTTATAGTATCTAATTTATAAAGATCACTAAATTTTTTTTTTTAAATCACAAATTATCCTCTTAGATTCCATACGAGTCACTTTATATTTTTCTCGGTTCTCTAAGCTTTTACATTTAAACCAGTTTTTATAATACAACTTTATATATTTTATCTTTTCTTATATATTATTATTTCACCACCAACCATTTTTATTTATAAAATTTTTTTCCTTCTGATTCTCCAAGTATATCTTTTACCACTTGTTTAATAGTGCTTGTTACTTTATCATACATTGAATTTGCTTCTATGAACATCCCAAATCTTGAAATCTTATAATTTACTTATAAAAAGAAGGTGTACTTATTTAATTCTATGACAATATTTTCTTGTATTATTTCTTACAACTTTTTATCTTAAAATCCAGAACTAATAAGTATTGTTAAGTACTTAAATTTTCACTTGGAATGATCTTATACTCTTTGCACTCTCGATGATCTCTTTTTCGCGTAAGAAAATAATCAATTTGTTTTTTATTAGATCAATTCTTATAAATAATATTATGCTCATATCTTTTCTTAAATAAAGTATTAGCAATAACAAAGTCATATGCTAAAATAAAATTTAAAATGGTTTCATCTTCTTCATTAATCACTCCAAAACCTTTGCCATCATTAATATTTCTAAAATCTTCCACCACTCTACCAACATGTCCATTTAAATCCCCCTAAAAAAAATCTTTCTTCAAGAGATATTAATTGTATTAATTCTTGTAGGTTTTTCTAAAATTTTTCTTTTGAACTTATATCTAAACTTATTTGAGGAGCATAAACACTTATAACATTAAAAATTTTAGTGTCAACGACAATCTTTAGAGTTATAATTATATCTCTAATTTTATTAATTTTTATACTGTTATCTTTCAAATACTTATCTACAATTATACATGCACCATTTCTAGTGCGACTCCTACATGAATATCAAAGTTTAAAACCTAAGCTATTAATCTCTTTAGTTTTTTCTCCAACCCATTTAGTTTCTTGAATACATGATATGTATATCTTCATATTAACCATAATATCAACTAATCTCATTAATTTACCTGTGAGAGAACTTATATTCCAAGATTTTATCATAATATTACTTTTATGGACAAACTTCTTTATCCGCATCCGTCCGTAATGTAGCATCCCTTGCTTATTTGACACTACGCCCGGGCGTTGGTGTAGTGACATTTGCACACTTTTTACTATATTCAGACCATAAAATGCAAGGCTTCCAAGACCTAACATCTACACAAGGATGATTTTTCAACAAATTTTACTATGGCTTTTGACTGCCTAACACTACTCTCAATTTTTGCATTGGAGACTTAGGACCCGACAATGACAGTGGTATGAAATCTAAAATATTCTTTTTCGTTGAACATTAAGAGCAAAACCTCATTCATCTTTCACAATCGATTGTCAAGCGTGATAGATTTTGAATCAAATTAAGCTAATATAGAGCTAATGTTGTATTAAATATGCTACTACATTCACACTCAAATTAATCCCTTAAATTTATGACCAGAGTCAATAGGCTCTACAAAAGAAATGGTTATAACCAAGGTCCTCTGATTGGTTGGCCAGACAAGTTCCACTATATTTTGGCCACAACTATGGCCCCTTACGTTTTTTAATGGCTTCTCGTTCCTTTGAGTTGTGAACTATATGATATAACTAATAGAATACAAAATCATCGATAAGCTAAGATCGGCTTGAATTTATTCTCTTAAACAAATATTTTCTCTACTTCTATAAGTTTCTCTTGGATGAAACAACTTATGATAGCCGATATGGATCTTTCTATTAGTTTGGGTTGGTTTCCTCTTCTTATAAAGTAGATTACAGACCATAGCAATCCAGGACGACTAAATCATGATAGATTAAAATATAAACTCCTTGCTATTGGCTTGTTCCCGTGGAAACCTCGAATCCCAAATTTTAAAGTCTATGCAAAATGAAGGCAAAGCCTCTAGTAATGTCTTGTCTACTATCTAATTTACATTATGAAATTTTGACTTGGAAACTCAATGTAAAACTACTCCATCTTTGAGGAAGGCCAGGGCATGAATTCTCGAAGTCCACACTGCCACTAGCTTCCAAAGCTTATATAATGGGCATCAACTCACAATCTACCCTGGAGGTGCTCATTAGTCTAAACTCAGCTTTAGACTGTCAATGAATTTGTTTCCTTGCATAGCAGTATGTGGTGTAGTTCATTTGCTTTTTGGAACTGATATTGATAAAAAAATGAATATGCCTATGGATCAGGACAGATATCTTAGCATGATGCATCACATTGTATTCAAATTTTGATGAAACTGCATCTACAATAAAATTTCACTTTCTGCATATTCATTTCATTGCACCAGCATGCTCTCCGAGGCAACAAGAAACCTGTTTGGCTTATTTTTGACACCGATGTCTAGCCACCTAGTAATAACAGCTTTGTCAACAGCAATTTTGCATTTCTTATCCTGTTCTATTATTTCAGATTTTAATATGAAAATAATGCCATAAATGCCTTATGGTTGTGTAGGCTTTTTTCCAAAGATGGTGGGTTGAACAAAGTGATGTGATGCAAGCAGTGGTAAAAAAATTGGTAGATTCTGGCCAGTTGGAATTCGTGTATGGAATGATAGAAATACCAATTGGTTTTTCTTCAAGGTCATAGTTTTCTCACAATGATTTCTTCTGGTGCAGAAATGGTGGCTGGTGTATGCATGATGAAGCAGCTGCCCACTATATTGATATGATTGATCAAACTACTCTTGGTCATCGTTTGATAAAGAAACAGTTTAACCATGTTCCTCGAGTTGGTTGGCAGATCGATCCGTTTGGGCATTCTGCGGTGCAAGGCTACTTACTAGGAGCAGAGGTAATATATTCACTGTGCTAACTATATTTCTCATGCTCCCCGTTTTACTAAGTNGATCGATCCGTTTGGGCATTCTGCGGTGCAAGGCTACTTACTAGGAGCAGAGGTAATATATTCACTGTGCTACCTATATTTGTCATGCTCCTTGTTTTATTAAGCGGTTGGTTTGGGGTGGGTAGAGGGGGTGATGGCCTGATAGGGTTGGTTAAGTGGTGAGGTGTTGTGCACAAGTAGCTACCTGTTGTGGGAATACTTGTGCAAGGATTGCACCTTTAATCTTGCATGCCCATTTTAAATCATTGTGTGTCCAAATTGTACTGTGATTGTGTTTTCTTTTTTTTTTTGCTTGATAAATCATAAGGATCTAATCTTTCTTTCTCAGTTTTTTGGGGGGGTTGTAAAAAAAAAAGAATGCATTTGTTTGATTATTCAAATATTTTGTATGAAATTAAATTGATGCAAAGTAGTCAACATCAAAACACATGACATTGTCTTTTTGCATTTATAAAAAGTCTTAAGAATCAATGGTAATAATTACTATAAGTTTGCAATTCTTCTTCAATTTCTCAAAACTTAGAAATTGCCATCTACTTAAAATATGAGCCTATATAGTTATTTTATATTCAAAAAGCGCATCCATTTAAAAAGTCATCAAATTTGTACAACATGCTCTATTNTTCTTCAATTTCTCAAAACTTAGAAATTGCCATCTACTTAAAATATGAGCCTATATAGTTATTTTATATTTACAAAGCGCATCCATTTAAAAAGTCATCAAATTTGTACAACATGCTCTATAGTAATTTNAAAAAAAAGAATGCATTTGTTTGATTATTCAAATATTTTGTATGAAATTAAATTGATGCAAAGTACTCAACATCAAAACACATGACATTGTCTTTTTGCATTTATAAAAAAGTCTTAAGAATCAATGGTAATACATTGTCTTTTTGCATTTATAAAAAAGTCTTAAGAATCAATGGTAATGATTACTATAAGTTTGCAATTCTTCTTCAATTTCTCAAAACTTAGAAATTGCCATCTACTTAAAATATGAGCCTATATAGTTATTTTATATTTAAAATGCGCATCCATTTAAAAAGTCATCAAATTTGTGCAACATGCTCTATAGTAATTTGCTTTGTTGAAAGTTTATAGAAACATTATTTTTTTCTGAAGCACAAATGATATCATCAAGATTGTTCACTGGGCCACATTTTTTTCCTTAATGAGCTCATATATATAGTTTTCAATAACCTTTTGTACTTTTTTTAGTCGTGTGATTTGAAACAAATAATCTTGTTTACTCATACTTGCTACTAGTTTTCATGCGTGTATAATTTGCATGTTATTCATGTAAAAACTACCTATGAAATATGATCATTTAAATTTTTTATTATGTTTATCTAACTTTGTTTATAGCGACTCTTTCAAATCTAAACAAAATGTTGCTTTAATTTTTCATTTTATTTTGACCATATTTACTTAATATTTATGAAAAAAATTTATTCTTAATCATCTTTATTAATTTAATTGATAATAATTGCCTTGATTTTTTTTAAATTTTGCATACTCTCACTAAATTTTATTTATAATTTATAAATATCTTAATTACATATTTTAATCAATGATAGTCTTCTTTGATATGTATATATTTTATTAGATTATTTACCTTATGATTTTTTTATCAAAAATATGACTGACATTATTTTTTTTAATCTATAGTCAAAATGTGTGATTTAAAATATAGTTATTTATAATACCTAATCCATTAATCATACCCTTACAATATGAATATGCTTGTAAATGCATTTGTTTTTATTTTTCAAATATTTTGTATGAAATTAAGTTGATGCAAAGTAGTTAACATCAAAACACATGGCATTGTCTTTTTGTATTTATAATATGCTTGTAGTTCAAATTCTTCTGATAAAAAAGGCTTAAGAATCAATGGTAATGATTACTAAAAGTATGCAATTCTTCTTCAAATTTCTTAAAACATAGAAATTGCCATCTACTTAAAATATGAGCCTATATAGTTATTTTATATTTAAAAAGCACATCCATTTAAAAAGTCATCAATTTAATACGACGTACTCTACAATAATTTGCCTTGTTGAAAATTTATTAGAAAACATTATTTATTTCTGAAGTACAAATGTTATTATCAAGATTGCTCACTTAAAAGGCCACATTTTTATCCTTAATGAGCACATATATCTAGTTTTTTATAACCTTTTGTACATTTTTAATCGTGTGATTTGAAACGAAATTTTTGTTTACTTATACTTGCTACCAGTGTTCATACGTGTATAATTTGCACGTTATTCATGTAAAAACTACTTATGAAATATGATCATTTAAAATTTTAATTATGTTTATCTAACTTTGCTTATAATGACTCTTTCAAATCTAAACAAACTGTTACAACATGTTGCTTTAATTTTTCATTTTGTTTTGACTATATTTACTTAATATTTATGAAAAAAGTTTTTTCTTAATTATCTCTATTAATTTAATTGATAATAATTGCTATGATCTTTTTTTTTTTAATTTAGCAACTCTCACTAAATTTTATTTATAATTTATAAATATTTTAATCACAGATTTTATATAATGATAGTCTTCCTTGACATGTATATATTTTATTAGATTATTAACCTTATAACTTTTTTATCAAAAGTATAACTTGACATTAATTGTTTTTTATAAACTATAATCAAAATGTATGATTTAAAATATAGTTATTTATAATACTTAATCCATTAATTTTTTTTTATTTGTATCATACCTTTACAATATGAATATGCTTGTAAATGCATTTGTTTTGATTTTCCAAATATTTTGTATGAAATTAAGTTGATGCAAAGTACTCAACATCAAAACACATGACATTGTCTTTTTGCATTTATAATATGCTTGGAGTTCAAATTCTTCTAATAAAAAAAAACTTAAGAATCAATGGTAATGATTACTAAAAGTTTGCAATTCTTTTTCAAATTTCTCGAAACTTAGAAATTCCCATCTACTTAAAATATGAGCCTATAGAGTTATTTTATATTTAGAAAGAGCATCCATTTAAAAATTTATCAATTTTATACAACATAGTCTACAATAATTTGCTTTGTTGAAAATTTATAGAAAACATTATTATTTTTGAGTAACAAATGTTAGCATCAAGATTGTTCACTTAAAAGGCCACTTTTTTATCCTTAATGAACACATATATCTAGTTTTTGATAACCTTTTGTATGTTCTTTAGTCATGTGATTTGAAAAGAATAATTTTGTTTACTTATACTTGCTACCGGCGTTCATACATGCATAATTTGCAAGTTATTCATGTAAAAACTACCTATGAAATATGACCATTTAAAATTTTTATTATGTTTATCTAACTTTGCTTATTGTGATACTTTCAAATCTAAACAAAATGTTGCTTTAATATTTCATTTTATTTTGACTATATTTACTTAATATTTATGAAAAAAATTTATTCTTAATTGTTTCTATTAATTTAATTGATAATAATTGCTATTATCTTTTTTTTATTTTTATTTTGCAAACTCTCGCTAAATTTTATTTTTAATTGATAAATATTTTAATTACATATTTTAATTAATGTTAGTCTTCTTTTACATGTATATATTTTATTAGATTATTAACCTTAAAACTTTTTTTTATCAAAAGTATAACTTGACATAATTTTCTTTTTTATAATCTATAGTCAAAATGTGTGATTTAAAATATATTTATTTATAATACCTAATTCATTAATTTTTTTTAATATTTATCATACCTTTACAATATGAATATGTTTGTAAATGCATTTGCTTTGATTATTCAAATATTTTGTATGAAATTAAATTGACACGAAGTACTAAATATCAAAACACATGACATTGTCTTTTTGCATTTATAATATGCCTGTATTTCAAATTCTTCTAATAAAAAGTCTTAAGAATCAATGATAATGATTACCAAAACTTTGCAATTCTTCTTCAAATTTCTTAAAACTTAGAATTTGCGATCTACTTAAAATATGAGCCTATAGAGTTATTTTATATTTAAAAAGCACATCCATTTAAAAAGTCATTAATTTTATACAACATACTCTACAATAATTTACTTTGTTGAAAATTTATAGAGAACATTATTTATTTCTGAAGCACAAATGTTATCATCAAGATTGCTAACTTAAATAGCCACACTTTTATCCTTACTGAGCACATATATCTAGTTTTTGATAAGCTTTTGCACTTTTTTAGTCGTGTGATTTGAAATGAATAATTTGTTAACTTATACTTGCTACCGTTGTTCATACATGCATAATTTGCATGTTATTCATGTAAAAATTATTTATGAAATATGATAATTTTTATTATGTTTATCTAACTTTGCTTATAGTGACTCTTTCAAATCTAAACAAAATGTTGCTTTAATTTTTCATTATATTTTGACTATATTTACTTAATATTTATGAGAAAAATTTATTTCTATTAATTTAATTGATAATAATTGCTATGATCTTTTTTTTTTTAAATTTTTTTGCAAACTCTCACTAAATTTTATTTATAATTTATTAATATTTTAATTACATACTTTAATTAATGATAGTCTTCCTTGACATGTATATATTTTATTAGATTATTAACCTTATAACTTTTTTTATCAAAAATATAACTCGACATTAAATTTTTTTTTATAATCTATAGTCAAAATATGTGATTTAAAATATGGTCATTTATAATTTCTAATTCATTTTTTTTATATTTATCATACCTTTACAATATGAGTATGCATATCTAAACTCTTATGTTGTCACTAAATTTTAAAATTTCTTTTACTTTATCCTTAAAATTTAATTTTTAACTATCCTAATTTTTAATAATCCTAATATTTATTTAACATAAATTTATAATTACTACTTTGATCACATGCACTTCCTTATTTCAACCATCTAAAGTTCTAATAGAATTTCTAATTATATCTAGGCAACACTTTGGAATTTGATAAATTAATTTTATAACCAAAATTATATTCTAATGTTTCCTTATAAAAAACCTCCTTAAATATTTCTTGAAAGTTAAACTAGGTTTAGGATTTATAATTTATTCATAAGAAAATATAAATAAAGTCTTAACTGGTTTAATCGATATTAATGTGGTCAAGCGTGCAAAGAACATGACATCTAGGCAACACTTTGGAATTTGATAAATTAATTTTATAACCAAAATTATAANAACATAAATTTATAATTACTACTTTGATCACATGCACTTCCTTATTTCAACCATCTAAAGTTCTAATAGAATTTCTAATTATATCTAGGCAACACTTTGGAATTTGATAAATTAATTTTATAACCAAAATTATAATCTAATGTTTCCTTATAAAAAACCTCCTTAAATATTTCTTGAAAGTTAAACTAGGTTTAGGATTTATAATTTATTCATAAGAAAATATAAATAAAGTCTTAACTGGTTTAATCGATATTAATGTGGTCAAGCGTGCAAAGAACATGACATCTAGGCAACACTTTGGAATTTGATAAATTAATTTTATAACCAAAATTATAATCTAATGTTTCCTTATAAAAAACCTCCTTAAATATTTCTTGAAAGTTAAACTAGGTTTAGGATTTATAATTTATTCATAAGAAAATATAAATAAAGTCTTAACTGGTTTAATCGATATTAATGTGGTCAAGCGTGCAAAGAACATGACATCTAGGCAACACTTTGGAATTTGATAAATTAATTTTATAACCAAAATTATAATCTAATGTTTCCTTATAAAAAACCTCCTTAAATATTTCTTGAAAGTTAAACTAGGTTTAGGATTTATAATTTATTCATAAGAAAATATAAATAAAGTCTTAACTGGTTTAATCGATATTAATGTGGTCAAGCGTGCAAAGAACATGACATCTAGGCAACACTTTGGAATTTGATAAATTAATTTTATAACCAAAATTATAATCTAATGTTTCCTTATAAAAAACCTCCTTAAATATTTCTTGAAAGTTAAACTAGGTTTAGGATTTATAATTTATTCATAAGAAAATATAAATAAAGTCTTAACTGGTTCAATCGATATTAATGTGGTCAAGCGTGCAAAGAACATAACACCCTAACTTATGCTCAAAACAATTCAATTCCACTTGTCAACGGTCCAACTCATGACCGGAAGAAACTTCTCAAGTATACACGTACTGTTTCTGCTCGCCTGCTTGAAAACACTTTCATGCTCGACTCGAGCCAAAGCTAGCTGCTCACATAAGGGTGTCGATCTATTGCTCAATTAGCTCAATCCCTAAGCGCATGTCCGCACTCCTCACCCCCTATCTTTCTCCTTCTCCCTCTTCCTCACTTATTCCTTCAGTTTTGATAGGGATATGCCCTCTTCACGTTCACCCACTTTTTAATAATGAGGAACATTTGATTCCAATTCTTTTTTTTTCAAGCCTTCATAATATTTGGCTGGCTAGTAAACAAGTTAGTTTGAAGGAACAGATTCTGGGATGAAATCTATGATTTTTTTGGAAGATAGACTGTAAGATAGGACATCCTAAAACACTCTTAGTAGAGGCTGCATTATGTACGGTGTCGACTTCTCTAACTCACTACATTTCACGACCAACAATGTTAGTCATGCTGGTGCTTCTCTCAAGGCTTAAAAAAAGGTAGCTCGTGGCACTATCATCTTATATGTGTGAATGTCCATTATCTTAGACTCCTTTCAAAATAAGAATGTGATGTGCTTATCATCCTTGGTAAAGGAATAGGCATTTTTATAGTCGTTATGGCATGTGCACCAGTTGTATCGTCAAGGGAGTATCATGTCACACCATACCTGATCTTGGAACTTGTCTCGGATAAACAACTCCATTAGACATCTCCTGTCAACTTTGATCACACTCCCTGTCTTCAACCAACATATGGATTGTAGATGGACATGCTTCTGTTTGCACAACTCAACTTATTTATCATTTGAATATATATCACATTCTCACAGTTGTCTGTGAATGATAAGATTGCACATTTATCCTTTCACATTGCAACGAATACGAAATGTGTTGTGATGAAATCACTATTGCTCTTTCCTGGGCTCAGTTTGAAGAATCGATCGAAATACTAGCACCTCTCCCTCATCGTAAGAAGTTGATACTCCCCTCTAATATCATTATTATTTCTTGTATCCCTAGTGTCGTTGTTCACTTCTTTCACGACTCCTCATCTCTATTGACCGCACAAAAAACTCACTAACTTTAGCTGACTAGCTCGCCAATAGCTTTAACCCTCATCATTGACATATTTGCTTTACCGCCCTAGCTCGAATACTCTCGGTCTCCCTTGTCGACGTAGCTGCTCGAACTCAAGCTTTTATGTGCGATCGACACAAAACCGTCCATCTTCCACTCCTTTATTTCCTCATGTTCAAATTGTTACAGGGATCTCTTCTTATAATAACTAATCAACTTTTCGTCTCCATTCCCTTGTTTCTTCTCCCTTACTACACTTCCACCTTATCTTCACATCCCTCACATTCCAAATGCTAGCATTTCAGTAGATATTTATTATTATTTAATTACAAAATGTTACATGTACTCCCGTATAGTAGAATATCTCAAGTGCAAGTTATGAAGTTTTAGGAACATATCTTGCCAGTAATGTGAGAAAAGTATTTGTATTGAATATCCTTTTTCACCGTAAATTATGTGGTGATCTTACTTTTCCATTCTCACTGTCAAATTCTCTTCAAAATTTTTATGGCATTTTTTAGAGTTTGATGGTTTCCAATTAGACTCTTATCTTAGGGGAGGTCTCTGTACTAAATTTTTTTTCCAGCGTTTAGAGTTTGCTTCTAATTTGATCATCTTATCTTAGGGAATGTTCTTGTATGTAAACATCATTTTCACTGTTTGGAACCACTCAATGAATTCGTTTGGATATTAGCTTTCATCAAAATCCAACAAGTCGATCGTCAACATGAAATCATTGTCTTGATATTCAATGTCAAATCATTGGGGAATTGGTTCTTCATTATTGAGAACTTTCTTGTGGATGCATTAGCTTCCTTTTATCGATCCTATGAGTCACCATTATGGCTATAGGTGATCTCTTCGGGCGACTCCTTTCAAATGTGATAAGTATTTGTTGTAGTTGGACAATCTCCCTTTGCATATCTTCCATTGTAAGCTCATGGATACTTTTTTGCATGTTTTTCCCTCGGAGGCATGGTGTCTTATTCTGCCAATTAGGGTTTCTGTTAAAATAGAAAGATAATTTTGTGTGGCTGAAAAGTGAGAGGGTGAGGGTAGACAAAATAGGTAATGTGGATTTGGGTTTTGGAGTGAGGAAAATAAATCCCTAATTTTTAGGTTTTGTCGAATTGTAATTCCAAGTCACACTGATATAGGGTTACTAAATAGCATGGGAAGGTCAAAGAGCAAGTTAGGAGAATTGTAGGAAGGAAACAGCGGGGAAACTAGAGGAGGACAGGAGAATCGGTGCAACCAATATTGGATAGTAGTCTAACAACTGGTTTGGTAGGCCGCAACAAGGGTTGACAATGTTGGATGGTCGTTATCGGACGTTTAACAAAGATCACCATGCAAATACAATTAGGTTAAATCCACTTGAGAAAAATCAAAGATACAACACTTTAATAAAGAAAAATTAGAGAGAACGATCTCTATTGCATAAAACCAAAGCAACCAATCCCGAAATCAGTCCATAATAAACATATAAATAATTCCCAGACAAATTAACCTAATATTAGTGCTAATTTACGAATAAAATGAAGCTAAAGGAGCCAGCCCACAGCCATAGGTGGTTNAGAACGATCTCTATTGCATAAAACCAAAGCAACCAATCCCGAAATCAGTCCATAATAAACATATAAATAATTTCCAGACAAAATAACCTAATACTAGTGCTAATTTACAAATAAAATGAAGCTAAAGGGGCCAGCCCACAGCCATAGGTGGTCGGAACGTGAACTGGTTAGCAAATGAACAAGAGTTTCATGTTTACGGATTTATATCCGTCTTCCTTTCGTGTCTTACGTTCCATGTCCCATGTCAATCTTGTTTACCTTATTAAGTGCTACTTTACGGTTCACAACCTAATTTTATNTTATATCCTTCTTCCTTTCGTGTCTCACGTTCCATGTCCCGTGTCAATCTTGTTTACCTTATTAAGTGCTACCTTACGGTTCACAACCTAATTTTAGGTCTCCTTTTCTCTCATTTAAGATGAAAAGCATTGCCATGAACTCCACCCACCAAAAATTCCAACAAAAAATGCTTGTTTATTTTTATTCTCTTAATTTCCTCATTTTTCATGCAGCTTGGTTTCGACTCTGTATTCTTTGCAAGGATTGACTACCAGGACAGAATAAAACGTACAGTGGACAAATCACTTGAAGTCATTTGGCGTGGTTCAAGAACATTGGGCCGATCATCCCAGGTTCTTTGATTTCTGGATCCCAATATATTCTCCTTGTGATACTTTGTTTTTTTGATGCAAATAANCAGAATGAAACGTACAGCAGACAAATCACTTGAAGTCATTTGGCGTGGTTCAAGAACGTTGGGCCGATCATCGCAGGTTCTTTGATTTCTGGATCCCAGTATATTCTCCTTGTGATACTTTGTTTTTTTGATGCAAATAGTTAAAACTCCAGATTTTTGCAAGCGCTTTCCCTGTTGATTACAGCCCTCCACAAGGATTTCATTTTGAAGTGAATGATTTCGATCCTCCTGTCCAGGTATGAGGTTTGAATAGTTTGATTAATTTGTTTAGATATAACCCCTTTACAGATACAAACTCCTTTCTTGGTTCT
>JXCR01140679.1:92813-108745 GCA_002079205.1 Phalaenopsis hybrid cultivar | reverse complement strand
GGTAAATCCTCCTGAGTTAGACTGTTTGACAAATAACGTGCTATTACCTTGACTTTGTCTATATCCCCATGCTTTCATTATCTTATTAAATGTTTGAAACCATGCCCTAGGAGACTATTTCGCCCCATACAATACCTTTTATAATTAACATATATTATTCTTATTTGACACAAACCTTGTCAATTTGCTGTAAGCTTCAGCAATATTAGTTGCTACAGATAATAAGGATTCTTAGTATATTTTTGTAGCGGGAGAAAATACTTCAAGATAGTCTATTGCATAGTTATGAGTATGCTCTTTAACAGCCAATATAGTCTATAATGTTCAAGTAATCCATAATCTTTATATTTCCCACTGAAGATCTATATGCATACCACCAATTTTTTTTCTTTGAGGCAATTCCATCAATTTGCATGTAGTTCTCTTAAAGTACTTTTATTTTATTATTTGTGGCTTGTTTCGACTCTTCATTACCCAATGCTTCTGAGAAAGTTTCTTGGTTAAGGGTAATTTTGATGAGAGTAAGAAAATTTTTATAGCTTATAGCAATCATGCAGCTTTTCAAACGAAACAAAGTTAACTAAGGGATATACAGGTCTTTGAGTCCTCTCTGTTAACTCTTTTAATTTTCTTAAGCAACAGGGATATCACAATTATTAGTAATTATATAATTATCTGTGTAATCCTGTCTACGTTGTGAATTATTCTGATCTATCTTTAAGGCTACTCTAGAGGATATCAATTCCGTAAGTGAAAGAAATTGTGAGACGTCTCCACTATATTGAGGCAATGCTCTTAAATATCAAGTGACTTTTGATGTAATGATTAAAGTTTTGCTGGGAACTCCAAATTTATGCATGCTCTTGCTATATCACTCTTAAGATGAGACAATGGATAACCTTCTCAGTAGTTGATAAGGGGATTAAACTAGAAGGTTTATGAAGCTAAAGTAGACAATATCTAGATGGATAAGATCTCAATTTGAGAGTAGTTATGGAGAAATTTTGGTAAAATAGAATGTATCTGACAAATAAATGAAATGCTTATAGTTTAATTATCAGAAATTTTGTTCCTATTTTTTATTTGTTTTTATGTAACTTATGTTCTTTTTGAGCGTTTAGATTTGTTTAATTGATTCTAATATTTTAAAATCTAAGTGGGCTTATAGCCACAATAAACTTGTTCACAAGCGTAAATGAGGCAAGCTTCTTGATATTCGAACTTGTTGTCATAACACGACCCAAGAGCTTAGAATACCAAGGTGAGAACAGACAATCCAACGGAGAAAACTATCTAAACATTTTCATTTACTAAGCAAAATCTTCTAAACATATAAAAGAGTAATTCTATTACACAAATTTAATCTACAAACATTCCTTCGAATTTAAAATTTTTACAATTGAAAGAAAAAATAAAAACTGAACTATAGTTCCTATTTCCCTGAGTTCCTCGACATCTGTACACATGCTCTTTAGGATTCATTTATTCTAAAACAAGTTTTCTTAAACTTGGTAGTAGATAAATGTATGAGAAACTATTTAGTGGATAAAATTTTTTTAAAATATTTTGTAAAAACACAGCAAGAAGATTGTAAGTAGTAAAAAGGAAGCAATAAATAATTTAGTTTTTTGTTTATTTTTCTTTTTAATTATAATATCTGCTAGTGAGTCATCTTTTAAACATATACTAAAAGAATATCTTTAACCTTTTCAAAAACCCATCAAAAACGTAGCCAACCATTTTCATTTCCATTTTTAGTTTTATTTTTTGTGCTCGGGTGCATTGTATCCCATCTCAGTACCCATTTAGAGGTGACTCTATATATGCATGCATATAAAATATTTTATTTCTTTTTTTCTGATAACAATATTTGAATACTGCATTTTTAGAAGAAAATGCTCAAACAGTTAAAATAGCTGTAATTAATTTTATAAATAAAAGAATTATTGTAAAAAAAATATATTTTTTGACATGTTCAGTTCAGTCAATTGTTCTTTTTCCTTGATCAATTTAGATCTTTGGTGCACCTATAGTAACAAAATTGAATTAATTAGCTTCTATTTATTTTTGTCATTTCAGCTTAAATCTGATCTCAATATTATTATTATTATTATTATTATTATTATTATTATTATTATTATTACTATTATTATTATTTAATATGCTCAGTGTTAATTTTTTAATTAATTGTCTGGCTCTTATTTTATATGAAAATATATATTGTGATTCTGATAATAATAGATCTCACTTAAATGGATTAATTATCAAATTTTATATTAAGTTGCTTTCGTAAATCTCTTTTGGTATGCTTGGATAAAAGTAACGTAATTTGGCTTTTAAGCATAACATTTTTAAATTTAACTTAAACTTTACAAAACTAGCTAGGGACATAGTAATTTAATATTGAAATAAACTTTGTATCTGAAATTTATCTCCCACAACAAAGACCTTTTTAGGGATTCAGTCCCCTCGTTAAAACATTAAGGTGGTGTTTGGTTGCAACTAGGTTTTAAGTTGAGTTGGATTTTGTAAATCTGGTGATTCTAAAATTATCAAATCCAAATGTTCTGAAGTAAAAAATAGTGTTTGGTTCAGTTAATATTAAATCCACTTAAATTAACTGACATGTTTGGCATAAATCTGTATGAATTTTTTTCTAAGTTAAATTCGTTAAATCCATCAAATAATTGGATTTAGTAAATCCAAATTTATGTCCTAGAATAGACGGAAAAGGGAGAAAACTGGATTTTGCGGAGCCCGTGATTTATCTAACCTATTTTTCGTATTTGACAGGATTTACGTAAATACTATCTACCGAGCACCGCCTAAAACATGATTTTACAGAATTTCAGAAATTAATTTTAGGGTTTCTGAAATTTCTTCCAAAATTATTTTTATATTTTGAAATACAAAAGCCCTAAAGTTCACTTTAGGTTCCTTACCTAAAAATGTAATTTGTGCGAAAGTCTTTAGCTTGCGGGAATGACTTCTGTGTGAGCTACTCCCTATATTGGAAGTTCAGAATGCTCGATCAAGCTTCTATCTGAGGCTGGAAAGCTCCCGCTCGAGCAACTCCATGTGTTGGGAGCTTAAGGAGTTCGCTCGAGCAACTCTTAAGTGCTAAAAAGCTCTGCACCACTGGAAAGAGTCGCTCAACTTCCCCTCCACCCTTCTCTTTTTACGGTTGATCGAAGTAGTGCGAGGAGGACTTGCGTGAACTGCTCGCCTCCTCCTGCAACTTCCTCCCTTCACTCGCTTCTTGCGGCAATCTTCCGAGCCGCTCGAGCCACTTGTTGGAGTGTCACTTCTCCATGTTCCTCCTAACCTCTGTCTCTTGCTTTCCCTTTCTCTCTCNTGAAGATCTATATGCATACCACCAATTTTTTTTCTTTGAGGCAATTCCATCAATTTGCATGTAGTTCTCTTATAGTACTTTTATTTTATTGTTCGTGGCTTGTTTCCACTCTTCATTACCCAATGCTTCTGAGAAAGTTTCTTGTTTAAGGGTAATTTGATGAGAGTAAGAAGATTTTTATAGCTTATAGCAATCATGTAGCTTTTCAAACAAAACAAAGTTAACTCGGTGATATACAGGTCTTTGAGCTCTCTCTGTCAACTCTTTTAATTTTCTTAAGCAACAGGAATATCACAGTTATTAGTAATTATATAATTATCTGTGTAATCCTGTCTACGTTGTGAATTATTCTGATCTTTCTTTAAGGCTACTCAAGAGGATATCAATTCCGTAAGTGAAAGAAATTGTGAGACGTCTCCACTATATTGAAGCAATGCTCTTAAATATCAGGTGTCTTTTGATGTAATGATTAAAGTTTTGCTGGGAACTCCAAATTTATGCATGTTCATGCTATATCACTCTTAAGATGAGACAATGGATAACCTTCTCAGTAGTTGCATAAGGGGATTAAACTAGAAGGTTTATGAAGCTAAAGTAAACAATATCTAGATGGATAAGAGCTCAATTTGAGAGTAGTTATGGAGAAATTTTGGTAAAATAGAATGTATCTGACAAATAAATGAAATGCTTATAGTTTAATTATGAGAAATTTTGTTCCTATTTTTTATTTTTTTTTTATGTAACTTATGTTCTTTTTTAGCGTTTAGATGTGTTTAATTGATTCTAATATTTTAACATCTAAGTGGGCTTATACCTATGCCACAATAAACTTGTTCACAAGCGTAAATGAGGCAAGCTTCTTGATATTCGAACTTGTTGTCATAACGCGACCCAAGAGCCTAGAATACCAAGGTGAGAACAGATGATCCAATGGAGAAAACTATCTAAACATTTTCATTTACTAAGCAAAATCTTCTAAACATATAAAAAAGTGATTCTATTACACAAATTTAATCTACAAACATTCCTTCAAATTTAAAATTTTTACAATTGAAAGAAAAATTAAAAGCTAAACTATAGTTCCTATTTCCCTGAGTTCCTCGACGTTTGTACACATGCTCTCTAGGATTCATTTATTCTAAAACAAGTTTTCTTAAAATTGGTAGTAGATAAATGTATGAGAAACTATTTAGTCGATAAAATATTTCTAAATTATAATAATTCTTTTAAAATATTTTGTAAAAACACAGCAAAAAGATTGTAAGGAGTAAAAAGGAAGAAATAAAGAATTTAGTTTTCTGGTTACTTTCCTTTTTAATTATAATATCTGCTACTGGGAGTCCACTAGAGTCATCTTTTAAACATATACTATAAGAATATGTTTAACCTTTTCAAAACCCACCAAAAAGGTAGTCAACCATTTTCATTTTNTTCTATTACACAAATTTAATCTACAAACATTCCTTCAAATTTAAAATTTTTACAATTGAAAGAAAAATTAAACGCTAAACTATAGTTCCTATTTCCCTGAGTTCCTCGACGTCTGTACACATGCTCTCTAGGATTCATTTATTCTAAAACAAGTTTTCTTAAAATTGGTAGTAGATAAATGTATGAGAAACTATTTAGTGGATAAAATATTTCTAAATTATAATAATTTTTTTAAAATATTTTGTAAAAACACAGCAAAAAGATTGTAAGGAGTAAAAATGAAGAAATAAAGAATTTAGTTTTCTGGTTACTTTTCTTTTTAATTATAATATCTGCTAGTGGGAGTCATCTTTTAAACATATACTAAAAGAATATGTTTAACCTTTTCAAAAACCCACCAAAAAGGTAGTCAACCATTTTCATTTCCATTTTTAGTTTTATTTTATGTGCTCGGCTGCATTGTATCCCATAGCAGTACCATTCAGAGGTGACTTTATATATGCATGCATATAAAATATTTTGTTTCTTTTTTTCTGATAAAAATATTTGAATACTACATTTTTAGAAGAAAATGCTCAAAATNTTTTAGTTTTATTTTATGTGCTCGGCTGCATTGTATCCCATAGCAGTACCATTCAGAGGTGACTTTATATATACATGCATATAAAATATTTTGTTTCTTTTTTTCTGATAAAAATATTTGAATACTGCATTTTTAGAAGAAAATGCTCAAAACAGTTAAAGTAGTTGTAATTAATTTTATAAATAAAAGAATTATTGTAAAAAAAACATATTTTTTGACATGTTCAGTTCAGTCGATTGTTCTTTTTCCTTGATCAATTTAGATCTTTGGTGCACCTATAGCAACAAAATTGAATTAATTAGCTTCTATTTATTTTTTTCATTTCAGCATAAATCTGATCTCATTATTATTATTATTATTATTACTATTATTGTTATTTAATATGCTCAGTGTTAATTTTTTAATTAATTGGCTGGCTCTTATTTTATATGAAATTATATATTGTGATTCTGATAATAATAGATCCCAATTAAATGGATTAATTATCAATTTTTATATTAAGTTGCTTTAGTAACACTCTTTTGGTATGCTTGGATAGAACTAACGTAATTTGGCTTTTAAGCGTAACATTTTTAAATTTAACTTAAACTTTACAAAACTAGCTATGGACATAGTAATTTAATATTGAAATAAACTTTGTATCTGAAATTTATCTCCCACAACAAAAAAACTTTTTAGGGATTCAGTCCCCTCGTTAAAACATTAAGGGGTGTTGGTTGCAACTAAGTTTTAAGTTGAGTAGGATTTCGTAAATATGGTGATTATGAATTTATCAAATCCAAATGCTCTGAATTCAAAAATAGTTTNTAATTTAATATTGAAATAAACTTTGTATCTGAAATTTATCTCCCACAACAAAAAAACTTTTTAGGGATTCAATCCCCTCGTTAAAACATTAAGGGGTGTTGGTTGCAACTAGGTTTTAAGTTGAGTAGGATTTCGTAAATATGGTGATTCTGAATTTATCAAATCCAAATGCTCTGAATTCAAAAATAGTGTTTGGTTCAGTTAATATTAAATCCACTTAAATTAACTGACATGTTTGGCATAAATCCGTATGAATTTTTTTTCTAAGCTAAATTCGTTAAATCCATCAAATAATTGGATTTAGTAAATCCAAATTTATGTCATAGAATAAACGGAAAAGGGAGAAAGTTGGATTTTGCGGAGCCCGTGATTTATCTAACATATTTTTTGTATTTGACAGGATTTACGTAAATCTTTGAGTAAACTCTATTAAATACTATCTACCGAGCATTGCCTAAAACATGATTTTACAAAATTTCAANTATGTCATAGAATAAACGGAAAAGGGAGAAAGCTGGATTTTGCGGAGCCCGTGATTTATCTAACATATTTTTCGTATTTGACAGGATTTACGTAAATCTTTGAGTAAACTCTATTAAATACTATCTACCGAGCATCGCCTAAAACATGATTTTACAGAATTTCAGGAATTAATTTTAGGGTTTCTGAAATTTCTTCCAAAATTATTTTTATATTTTGAAATACAAAAGCCCTAAAGTTCACTTTAGGTTCCTTACCTAAAAATGTAATTTGTGTGAAAGTCTTTAGCTTGCGGGAATGACTTCTGTGTGAGCTACTCCCTATATTGGAAGTTCATAATGCTCGATCAAGGTTCTATCTAAGGTGGGAAAGCTCCCGCTCGAACAACTCCCTGCGTTGGGAGCTTAAGGAGTTCGCTCGAGCTCCTCTCGAGTGCTAAAAAGCTCTGCACCACTGGAAAGAGTCGCTCAACTTCCCCTCCACCCTTCTCTTTTTACGGTTGATCGAAGTAGTGCGAGGAGGACTTGCGTGAACTGCTCACCTCCTCCTGCAACTTCCTCCCTTCACTCGCTTCTTGCGACAATCTTCCGAGCCGCTCGAGCAACTTGTTGGAGTGTCACTTCTCCATGTTCCTCCTAAACTCTGTCTCTTGCTTTCCCTTTCTCTCTTNTTATTTTTATATTTTGAAATACAAAAGCCCTGAAGTTCACTTTAGGTTCCTTACCTAAAAATGAAATTTGTGCGAAAGTCTTTAGCTTGCGGGAATGACTTCTGTGTGAGCTACTCCCTATATTGGAAGTTCAGAATGCTTGATCAAGGTTCTATCTAAGGTGGGAAAGCTCTCGCTCGAGNTGTGCGAAAGTCTTTAGCTTGCGGGAATGACTTCTGTGTGAGCTACTCCCTATATTGGAAGTTCAGAATGCTCGATCAAGCTTCTATCTGAGGCTGGAAAGCTCCCGCTCGAGCAACTCCATGTGTTGGGAGCTTAAGGAGTTCGCTCGAGCAACTCTTAAGTGCTAAAAAGCTCTGCACCACTGGAAAGAGTCGCTCAACTTCCCCTCCACCCTTCTCTTTTTACGGTTGATCGACGTAGTGCGAGGACTTGCGTGAACCGCTCGCCTCCTCCTGCAACTTCCTCCCTTCGCTCGCTTCTTGCGGCAATCTTACGAGCCGTTCGAGCCCCTTGTTGTTGGAGTGTCACTTCTCCATGTTCCTCCTAACCTCTGTCTCTTGCTTTCCCTTTCTCTCGCTCTCTCGTTTGTTGCCTCACCCTCTCCATTCGCACGGGATAAGAGAAACGAGGGCTTCATGCCCTCAATTATTTACCTTTGGGCAAAGCAGGGTCGAGTGAACGATATATAATACACAGTTGTCTTAACTAGGTAAATTCGTTTCTCTTTTTTATATTTAACCCAATAAAAAAAATTATTACACTTTGTGTGCTTGATTTTGGGATAATCTGAAAAATGCACGTATCTTTGATCCACAAACTTCACACCAATTATCTTCCTTTCAAAAGTTTCTACCCAACAAAGTGACATGCATTTTCTTTCATAAAAGGCATCATAAGGAGTCATACGAATATTAGTCTGAAAGCTATTATTGTGGGCAGATTTTATCAGAGAAATTTGCATTTCCAGTTTCCACTGAAATCGAGCACACAAAGTGTGAGTAGATCTTCAGATATTTGGATCGTTCTTTCTGATAGAGTTAATATGGACAAATGCATTGTTATCTTAGTGAATCACTCAACAAATCTCTTATAATATTCGACCTACAAAACTCTGGACTTCTATAATTGTGGTTGGGTCGGGCTAACTAGTGATTGCTTTAACCTTGTTCTAATCCACTAAGATACCCTCACTGCTGATCACATGCCACAAGAATGTTATGCTTCTCAATCAGAATTCATACTTTGATAACTTAGCATACAAGTCAATATCTGCAAAACTATGCAAATATGGCTTGCATGCATGATGAGCTTCATCAGTGGAATAATTAGAATGTAATCAATGAGGACAATTATGAATCTATTTAAAATTGGTTTAAGGATTCTATTCATAAGAACCGTAAAGATTGCAGGCGCATTTGATAACCCAAAAGGCATCACCACAAACTCATAATATGCCCCTATCTGATATTGAAAGCTATCTTTGTTATGCATTTTCTTTAATTCTTAGTTGATGATATTCTAACTACATTTCAATCTCTGAAAATACAGAAGCCTATTCCAATTGATAAAAAAGGTCATCAAGCCTTGATGATGGGTACTTGTTTTTTATTATAAACTTGTTTAATTCTCAATTGTCAATGCATAACTTTATGCTTTCATCTTTCTTCTTAACAAAAAGTAAATTATTTGGCCCAATAAATCTTTTCTCTGATAGGTTCTACAACTGACTCTTGAGTTGTTGTAGCTCCCTGATTGTCATATGTATGTTGCCTTTGCTACTAGTTCTGCACCTTGTATCAAATCAATGGTGAAATCTTTCTCTTTTTGGAGGCAAATGTGGCAAATTATTTAAGGAAAGTTTTGGTTATTCCTTTTTTACTGATATATCCCCCGGCCTCTTTGTTTCTTTTTTAGTGCCAACTTGGTACCATTTTACTAACATTTTGAAAACCTTCAAACTCGATATCATCATAGAGAAGATTCATCTATTTCTCATAAGTTTGAATTCTTCTTCTCCCGGGATGTTGAAGCTGACTATCTTTTTAGAGCAATTTATAGTTACAAAATAATTGGATATACAAACCATTCCTAGGATCAATTCGAATTCATTTAGTGGTAACATGATCAAATTCACCTTCAAACTTATATCACAAATAATAATATTCATACAACTTTTATCATCCATTATGTGAAACCATTAGACAAAGTGATGGAAAATAATTTAGGCAGCTTTAAAATATTTTGTCCCTCAGTTCTCATAAATTCTTCAGAGATAAAGGAATATGATGCCCAAGTATCAAGTAAAATTCGGATCAATTTATTTTGAATAGATATAAAACTTATAATAGAAAAAATATATAAAAATATTGTATAAAATTAAAGATTTGATGGATATATTGAAAAAAAATACCCTCAATAACTTTAGGTGAGTCTTTTGCTTTCGGCTGAGTCGGTGCATAGACTTGTGGCTTCTCTCCTTTGCGGGTTTGACTCTATGCTGGAAGTAATCTTCACGACTCTGTCTGCCTCTGTCTGCCAAAACTCCTCTAGGGAAGGGGAGCACTGGCTCTTGTATCTATAGAGGGCCTCTGACCCAAGGTAAGACATAAATTTGCCATGTGTCCTAGCCCCTCAATGCGTCTTTTCACACTTAGCATAACTAGTCACAGTGCTACTGGATTTAGGCATCTTCAAGCTGCACTGGTCAAACTGGATGGCATGCCTAGATTTGGAGTTCTTATTGCCCTTTTTCTTTTGAAAATTTCTATGCCTATGTCTAGCTAGTAATTCAATCTTTTTCTTCCTTGCTCTTTCTACCAAGAATGAATAATCTTCAATGCTCAAAGGAATTAGCAACTATCTAATGACATCCTTCAATCTATATGAAAAATGGTGACACTTTTTTTTGCATTGGAGATTAGTTGTGCATATCTGGACAACATCATGAACTCAGTTTTTTATTGCATAATAGATCACCTTGCACCAGCCTGATGAATCTGTTCCGCATCTGCCTCCCGGCTGAAAGAGGAACTCTCCAATTGCCGAAGGTCTTTGCAAAATCATCCTACTAGATCAAGTTGATGTGTTGTCCCCTAAATTTCTCTTGTAGCTGCGCTTGCCATCACCTCCTTGTTTCTTCCTCGAAAGCGAAGGTAGCCAATGTAACTTTTCTCCTGAAGGCAAGACATGCAATCAATTTTTTTTTTTTTCATTTCTCATTAGCTAGTTCTCATCTACCCTCCTATTCCTAAAAAGAGTGATAGCCTCATATCCTGGAATAGCTTCAGATACTTAAACATCAATGTTGTCTTACTATCATCGGCTTAGGTCTGAGAAATTTGAATCAAGTATGTCGCTACAACTATCATCTGAGTAAATATGTTCATAAGGACGCTAACGCCACTTGTTGGGGGATCAGTAAGCGTTGTTAGAGTCACTATTGTTTTTCAGCAGCCTCGTCTCCCCAGTATTGCCATCTATCTTCTGATTTATATCCATTGCCCTTGAGATATCAAAATTTTATAATTATTTCAATAATTATTAGAATTGCTATATAAGTTTCTTAATATCATGTAATGTTTTTTTAATGAATCTTTTAATATGATGATCTTTTTATCGTCATATACTTGAGCTTTGATACCACTTTTGTCATGACCTGACCTAAGAGCTTAAAACACCAAGGCTGAAACAAACAGTCGGACGAAGGGATGTGACTATCTAAACATTTTCATTTATTAAACAAAATCATCCAATATATAAAGGGTCATTCTATCACATAAATTTAAACTACAAACATTCGAACAAATTTAAAATTATTACAACCGCAAGAAAAACTAAAAAGTTGAACTATAGTACCTATCTCTCTGAGCTCATTGACCTCAGTACAAATGCTCTCTAGGATCTATTTGTTCTGAATTTTTGTAAAAAACATTAGTAGCTATAGATATGAGTTAAACTATTCAATGGATAAATATTTATAAATTATAGTATTTTTTATTTTAAAAATATTTTGTAAAAACAAAGCAAACAGTAAAAAGATCGTAAGCAGTAAAAAGACGTAGTATATAAATCAATTTTGTTTGGTTACTTTTTTTTTCATTTCAATTACAATAACCGTCAGTGAGATTGACTATATAAATGTTTACTAAAAATATATGTTTAGCCTTTTCCAAAACACACCAAAAAGGTAGGCAACCTTTTCCTTTTCCTTTTCATATTATGTGTATAGGACATTGCATTCTCTACTAGTGTCATCTATGAGTTACTCCACAAATACATGCATATATCATATTTTATTTATTTCTTTTATTTGATTAAAAAAAGTTTGAATCATGCATTTTTAAAAGAAAGTTCTCAAAATTGTAAAAATAATTTCAATTAATTTCATAAATAAAAAAAAAATTATTGTAAAATTTAAATATATTTACTTACCTCTTCAGTGCAGTCGATTGTTCTTTTTTTAGTCAAACTATTTCTTTGATACGTCTATATTAACAAATTTGAATTACTTGGCTTCTATTTATTTTTGTCCTTTTTTTTGTTTAATTCTAATCTCACTTTTCAAATTCATTGGCTAGTTCTTATTTTATATAAAAATATATATTGTGCCTCAGATATCAATAGATCCCAATTAAATCAATTAACTATCAAGTTTTTTTATTAAGTAGCTTTCCTAAGCCTCTTTTGGCATGCTTGAAGCCTCTTTTGGCATGCTTGAATTAGAAGCAACATAATTTGGCTTTTAAAGATAGGGTTCTTATATTTGAACTTAAACCTTACAAAATTAGTTAAAGAAATAGTAATTTAATATTGAAACTTCATACCTGAAATTTATCTCCCACAATAAAGACTTCTCTATGGATTCAGCTTTTTGTCAAAAATTTAAAACATGGTCTTACACAATTCTAGAATTTCTAAATTTTTTTCGCATATTTTAAAATACAAAAACCCTAAAGTTCATATTAAATTTCTTACTTATGAATGAAATTCACACGATTGTCGTCGACTTAGCTGGAAAGATATTTGAAACACTATTTGCTAGGATGTTTGAAGAAGAACATGTAAACTTTGTAAACGAAGAGATGCAATAATATCAATTAGAGGATTTTTCTCTGAAGTCCTGAATATACATTTCATATCATATCCAAATATCACTTGCAAAAAAATTAAAATAAAGAGTTTTCAAATGATCTTTGACATGGTAAGCCTTACATTTTGAAACATAAAAGCTTGTTTCCTAATCAAACAAAACCAAGAGAATNGTGCAATTGGGATTGTAGAAAATACTAATAAAGTTTTAGTAGTCATTGGAAGAAGTTGGATATATATTTTGGCTACTCTATGTCTTAATTTTTAGTCTTACAAGATGTAAAGAAAATGATTAAATAGTTGGTAAGCTTCGATTTTGTTCATTTAGTGTTCCAATTGGTTTGCATCCAAATTTTCCTATCTCAGGTAAAAAAGGAACANCGTCTTAATTTTTAGTCTTACAAGATGTAAAGAAAATGATTAAATAGTTGGTAAGCTTCGATTTTGTTCATTGAGTGTTCCAATTGGTTTGCATCTAAATTTTCCTATCTTAGGTAAAAAAGGAACCGCATATTTTGTTGGGATATAAATGTTTTATCGAGAGGGAGCAATCGAGTGCAAAAGAACTAATTTAATTTGTTGGATTCCTAATCTCAAACTCCTTTTATAAACATGGGATAATTACGTACATAGCACCCGTAACATTGCTATTTACAAAATTTAGCACCTAGTTCATATTGTTGAACCATCGAACCGATTTATTTACGCGTGCCATGATCAAATCATTGAGAATTGAATTAAAAAATGAAAAATATGGATTGGGGTTTTATCATGAATTTAGATATTTGAGTGAGAATTTAAAAAATGGATGAAAGAGGGTGCTAGATTTATAAATAGCAATGTTTCGGGTGCTATGCATGTAATTGCCCCTACAAACATCCTTTCAATGCCTCCATTCCTTGTAGGCATCTGTTGTTACCAGATTATCACTCTTACGAACTATGACTGGTAAATCCTCCTGAGTTAGACTGTTTGACAAATAACGTGCTATTACCTTGACTTTGTCTATATCCCCATGCTTTCATTATCTTATTAAATGTTTGAAACCATTCCCTAGGAGACTATTTCGCCCCATAAAATAGCTTTTATAATTAACATATATTATTCTTATTTGACACAAACCTTGTCAATTTGCTGTAAGCTTCAGCAATATTAGTTGCTACAGATAATAAGGATTCTTAGTATATTTTTGTAGCGGGAGAAAATACTTCAAGGTAGTCTATTGCATAGTTATGAGTATGCTCTTTAACAGTCAATATAGTCTATAATGTTCAAGTAATCCATAATCTTTGTATTTCCCGCTGAAGATCTATATGCATACCACCAATTTTTTTTCTTTGAGGCAATTCCATCAATTTGCATGTAGTTCTCTTAAAGTACTTTTATTTTATTGTTCGTGGCTTGTTTCCACTCTGCATTACCCAATGCTTCTGAGAAAGTTTCTTGGTTAAGGGTAATTTTGATGAGAGTAAGAAGATTTTTATAGCTTATAGCAATCATGTAGCTTTTCAAACAAAACAAAGTTAACTCGGGGATATACAGGTCTTTGAGTTCTCTCTGTTAACTCTTTTAATTTTCTTAAGCAACAGGAATATCACAATTATTAGTAATTATATAATTATCTGTGTAATCCTGTCTACGTAGTGAATTATTCTGATCTATCTTTAAGGCTACTCAAGAGGATATCAATTCCGTAAGTGAAAGAAATTGTGAGACGTCTCCACTATATTGAAGCAATGCTCTTAAATATCAAGTGTCTTTTGATGTAATGATTAAAGTTCTGCTGGGAACTCCAAATTTATGCATGCTCATGCTATATCACTCTTAAGATGAGACAATGGATAACCTTCTCAGTAGTTGCATAAGGGGATTAAACTAGAAGGTTTATGAAGCTAAAGTAAACAATATCTAGATGGATAAGAGCTCAATTTGAGAGTAGTTATGGAGAAATTTTGGTAAAATAGAATGTATCTGACAAATAAATGAAATGCTTATAGTTTAATTATGAGAAATTTTGTTCCTATATATATATATATTTTATGTAACTTATGTTCTTTTTTAGCGTTTAGATGTGTTTAATTGATTCTAATATTTTAACATCTAAGTGGGCTTATACCTATGCCACAATAAACTTGTTCACAAGCGTAAATGAGGCAAGCTTCTTGATATTCGAACTTGTTGTCATAACGCGACCCAAGAGCCTAGAATACCAAGGTGAGAACAGATAATCCAACGGAGAAAACTATCTAAACATTTTCATTTACTAAGCAAAATCTTCTAAAATATAAAAAAGTGATTCTATTACACAAATTTAATCTACAAACATTCCTTCAAATTTAAAATTTTTACAATTGAAAGAAAAATTAAACGCTAAACTATAGTTCCTATTTCCCTGAGTTCCTCGACGTCTGTACACATGCTCTCTAGGATTCATTTATTCTAAAACAAGTTTTCTTAAAATTGGTAGTAGATAAATGTATGAGAAACTATTTAGTGGATAAAATATTTCTAAATTATAATAATTTTTTTAAAATATTTTGTAAAAACACAGCAAAAAGATTGTAAGGAGTAAAAATGAAGAAATAAAGAATTTAGTTTTCTGGTTACTTTTCTTTTTAATTATAATATCTGCTAGTGGGAGTCATCTTTTAAACATATACTAAAAGAATATGTTTAACCTTTTCAAAAACCCACCAAAAAGGTAGTCAACNGAGATTATTGTTTTCTTTTGAAAAATTGACATGCAAAATATTTTTAATTTTGCCAAAAATTTTTTAGTATTCACAAAGGACAAGGGTTCTAGATGAATGTATTAAGCAATATTGTTTGATTTTGATGTAACCATCTTCCTTGTGGTTACTCAATTGTCATTTTCCATATGCCTGATATTGTGGTGGCATTTTGATCATCATTATTGCCATTCTTTCAATTATTTGGTGTTAATTTTGTCACACCCTGCCAGCCAAGCCATGGAAGAGCTTCACAAAACCTAGCATGAGAGTGTGAGTTGAGGATTAAGAAATAGTTCCAGTCAATAAACATGTTATTTTAATGTGAACACAAAAATTAATCATCTGAGCGTTTGTCGGTCAAACTTTTTTTTCGATTGATTAATTATGAAAATATAGTATATGAAAATAATTTTTGAAATTTAATTTAAGTATAAGAGGTATATAGTTTAGGTTTTGAAAGTAATATGTTTTAAAATGAGACCAAATAGATTTCATTCGTCCAATAGTTTGCATAATCGTGCCTGATACCGCGAATACACCCTCCCGAAAGACAAGTGTTGACCTCGGCGATAGACCCAATCCAGCAAACTAAGATATTTGTGACATTCGTTTAGTCTGCGAACCTTTTATATATGACCGACAAGTTCCTCTATTTAATACGAAGATTAAATAGAGTTTATTTTATCTGGGTTCCAAGTTCTCTATAGAGGCAAACCCCTATAGTTAATTACATCTCAAATGACGGGAGTCATTTGAGAAAACTCTCGATAATGATCAATGGTT
>JXCR01140679.1:72041-85677 GCA_002079205.1 Phalaenopsis hybrid cultivar | reverse complement strand
AGCATGAAGAATGCACATAAAAGTTGGTTTTTGAAGTTCATTCTACTAAACAAAACTTATGATTACCATTCTCAATTTTTGGGTGGATTGCAGACCTGTTTCATTGATTTGCTTCTTAATGTTTTTAAGTGATCAAATTATGGAGAATACAAAAATCTTTTTTATTCAGTTGAAATATTTGATACATGTCAATAATGAGGAAACTAATCCTCAACAAAGCAGGAAAAGTGTCCACAACTATGCAAGTACAAATAATAACCTTCTTCTATTATTTACAATCTGATTTTATATTCCTTCTAGAACTTATACTAATTTTCTTATTTGCCATGTATCCGTCAGTTCCAATGCTAATTAAAATTAATCATCAACATTGGCATCCTGGTTATCATTTGTTTTATATGTCAATGCCAAATCCTTCCTTTTTACTAGGGTGTTTGTGGAGTATAAATCCATACTGGTATCTGATTACTTTCATCT
Source organism: Phalaenopsis hybrid cultivar (assembly GCA_002079205.1). Lineage (NCBI taxonomy): Eukaryota > Viridiplantae > Streptophyta > Magnoliopsida > Asparagales > Orchidaceae > Phalaenopsis > Phalaenopsis hybrid cultivar. Next base: position 85,200 of record JXCR01140679.1, on the reverse strand, counting down.
GGTTAACGGAATATTGCAAATTGAATCTTTTTGCAAAGCATATTTTAAATTCCTAAGCAAGTAATTGAGGCCTAATAAGTTTCTTGTCAAATTTCAGTGCAATTTGGTCAATATAAGCTACTGCCCGTCTACTGAGGAAATTTCCAATGAGAAGAATTTAGTAAGTACTCTGTTCCTTTCCCGATTTATAGCCTCTCTTTTTTAACTCTCATTTTTGTTCTCTAGAACAATTTTTTTTCTGTAGAATTTTAAGCTTAAATGATGAATTACACTTTTTTGTACAGGTAATGGTAGTTTATAATTCTCTTGGATGGAATCGTACAGAGTACATTAGAGTTCCAGTAAGTACATGAAACTTTTTTTTCGAAACTGATCTTTATGATTTGATGCAAATAAATCTGAATCTAGTCTGCTAATTAATTGATAAATCACCGACCTCATTCTACACTTCTCAGGAATGCTGGCCATCATGCTAGTATCTTGTTCTTTTACCAGTTACTATAGAATAAACTAAACCTTTGGAGGAAAGACTGTTTTCTTTCATTATTCTCATGTAGGGTACATATATAGGGAAATATATCTAATCTAAATTTAAAAAGAAAATAATCCTGAAATTAAAACAAAGAAACATAAATATAAAGAGGATAAGCTAATATAGGGGCTTTCACAATTGTCTCCAATTAGATTTCCCAAGATTTAACTTGCCATATAACTTGTAACATTCTCCCTCAAGGTGGGTCATATATGTTGTAAAGGCCCAACATGGTATTCGACTCAATGAAGTTGCCTGGGGTTAGAGCTTTAGTGAAGACATCTGCTACTTGGAGATGAATTGGAATGTAGATTAAGTGAATAATTCCACTATTGACATTTTCAGAAATAAATCTCAATGTACTTGGTTTTGTCATGACACACATGATTCTTTGCATTGCTAATGACGGCTTAGCTGTAGCTAAACATTTTTACGGAATTGACCGTCGAGTATCCCAACTCATTTTGTAACATTTGGATCCGCACTCCTTCATAAATTTCTAAAGCAAGTGCTTGGTACTCCGATTTTGCACTATTTCTAGAGACCACTGCTTGCTTGTTGCTCGTCCCATGTGACAAGGTTTTTTCATACAAAGGAACAATAATATTTAGATGCGGATCTTTTGTTGGTGAGTTGTCTGGCCCAACAAGCATAATGTAAACCTCTACTTTTCTATTGTATGATTTCTTATACAATAACCCTCTATCAGGGGTATTCTTAAGCAACCTCAATATTCTGTAAAACATCTTCAAATGTTATTCATTTAGACTATTCATATATTGACTTATAATACTCACAGAGTAAGCGATATCAGGTCTGGTGTGTGATAGATAGATAAACTTATCTACTAATCTCTGATATCTACATTTTTCACCGATTTCTTTTCTCCCTTTGAATGTAACTTTTTGTTGAATTCTATAGGAGTCTCAAGAGGTTTACATCCTAACATGTCTGTCTCTTAATTTTAGTTGGTCCAAGATTTAATTTCTTTGGAATATCACAATTCTTGTCTTGGATTTTGTCATTTTCATACCCTAAAAGTATCATAACTCCTAGATCCTTGATTTCAAAATATGTGGCAAGAATCTTTTTAATCTTCTCATTCTCTTTTTCATTATCACCTGTCATTATCTACATATACGAGCATAACTTTTTTACCTCTCTATCATCATCTATATATACAATGAATACAGGTTTCCAACTGGCATAAAAGAAGCAGTTGATATCGAAGTCAACCCAAATCATAATAAAAAAACAAATATTATTACTATAAAGCCAATAAGGGGTTACAACCCACACACAAAAGGGAAAATTAACAACTAACACAATACACGACTCAATTAGGGTTGTATTTTAATGGGGTGGCGGTGGAGTGGAGGTTTGGTTGTGGTTCGATGGCAGGGCTAATGTAGGGGAACATTAGAGGAAGGGCAGTAGAGGGAGCGGTTAGTTGTGCTGGCTAGCCAGGTGGCTAAGAAGGTGGACCGTTGAGGGAAGTGACAGGGAAATGAAAGCACAGGAGATGTTTGGGTATGGTAGGTAGGAAGGTTGCTGGAGGGTGGCTAAGAACTAGTTTGAAAGGTTGGAATAATAACTAGGTCGTAGGGGAAGGGATTCATGGACACTAGGCCAACAATATATGGTTGAAGAGGTGTCGACTGGTTGTTGAAAGGGTGGCAGTGGGACGGTAGCAAAATGGGAGGAGGCTGGGTGGTAGATGACTGCAGGAAAACAACGAGATGGCTATTTTCTGAGTGGCTGTAACAGATACGATGACGACGATAGCAGAGGGAAGGTCGAGGATGATCACCTTCTCAGATAAGATACAGTCGAAGCATTGCCAATCGTCGGATATAACCCTATAAGGGAAAATCTGGACGCTAACGATTGACCTCACAAAAAACACGAAGCAAAACTCAAAACCTAAAAAAAAAGAAACACATATATAAGCCCTAGATAATTAGATGTGGGCTCCCATGTGGGAAAAAGGCGCCAAACCCTTTTGGAAGTACTGGTTCGCTCTCCCAGGATGCGCCTAGGCATGTCGATCGCGAGATAATGCGGGAATCCCGCGTTGGGTCCCCACATGGGAGACATTTATGTCATTCTCTCGAGGTTGAGATAGCTTTAACCACATTTATTGGGGGTCCCCACATGGGAGACATTTATGTCATTCTCTCGAGGTTGTGATAGCTTTAACCACATTTATTGAAACTCTTATCTCCTCGGGTTCGCCTAGTTGAAGAGCGAAAATAACGTACTCTCCCTCTAAAGTTCTGTGGGTGTTGTCATTTCAAAGCACATTCTGATAAAATAAGTATACATTCTTTTTCGGTACAAACTGAGTTAGAGATGCATGTGAATGGGTATCCTCACGAACCAAGCCTTCAAATCTATAATTGGTTTCTTTCGCTCCTCGTACCTGTCCAAGTGTTGTGGTAAACAAGTATGCAAAGAGGAATTAATTCCGAGATGAACTTTATAGCTACCCGGACCACACCGAAGTATAACCACTCAAGAGAGGGCTCTTTTCTCTGGTAGGACTTGGATCCCATTGTAGGATTTTGTAAGGCAATTTAAACATTATCTTTTATTCCTCTTGTTTGATCATTGACCAAAGGAAAATATGTTCAGATTTTCATACCTATTTTATACTGTTTTTAATGATATTGCACTTTAAAGAAAAATATTTTTGATATTTTATTGCAGGAATGATGAATTAGGGTCGATGGAGTAAAAAGATGCAAAAAGGAACGAATTTGGAGCGAAAAAGACCAAAATGTGGAAATTTGAACTAAGGGCGTCGACAACGCCATCGACGGTGAGTTTTTCCCGAGGCTACAAGACAAAATTCTCTAGAAGTCCGCCGCCGACGCCCTCGAGGCCGCCGACGGCGAGCTCGGTGGTTATGCCTACTCAAGCTTTGGATAAGACCAAATTTTGAAGGGATGCTTAGGTAACTCTTGGGAAAGCTCATCCACAATTTTAAAAGAAGATTTTGGCCGAAAATTGAGGGGGGTTTGGAAGAGAGTCTAGAGTACCTAGAGGTTAGAAAAGTTTCATTAGTGTTTGGTAGAGTGTAAAAAGTGTGAGGAATTCTTCGAGAGATTGTAAAAATGGAGGGAAAGTGAGAGATTTCTTTCTCCTTGCTACTTCGAAGAGGAACTTCGAGAAGTGTTCTTGGGGAAAAATTAGAGATAAGTTATTTACTTGTTGTAGTTTGTATGATTTTGATTTTATATATGAATTCCGAGTTTTGTTGTATTTTCCTCATGAAATCTGAGTAGTTTTCTCTGTCTTTCTTCTTGTCTCGAGATTTGTGAAATGGTGATTTGAATTGGTGAAGCGATGAAAATATTTAAGAAATTGTGATGATCTTTTCACTTCGATCTGAATTTACTTTCAATCTGGCCAATTGATTTGTTAAAATATGTTGAGTTTTACAACTAAAGTGAAGATTACATCCAAGATTCAGGGAGGTCAAAACCCTTGGAAGTTGGACGCAAATAAATAGAGAAATAATATTATCGGACGTAAAATTGGAGATTTTAGAATGACAGATTAAAATCTTCAATTCGGTCCTATCGTTTGGGTGCTGAAGTGTAGATGTTAGCTCTCAGGCGAGGGGAACGTGGGAGCTCCGAAGTGAGAGCCGATATCCTCCCGGCCTAGCCGCAGATTCAGTAAACAACCGTAGGATTAGTTAATGTTCTTTATGTCTGGACCAAAGGGTAAATAATAGGTATGCTCCTATTTGACACAATATAATTTGAACCAATTCACTTTATCCATTCACTATAATTTCTTGAAAAGGAGAAGGATGTTTTCTTATATATTGAATATCACATTTAAAATCTCATTATTATCATTAGTTATTTATTAGTTATTAAAATTATATATTTATTTCAATTGTCTATTAGTGACAGATAAGCAAATTGAACTTCGTTGTTGCGATTAAAGTATTGCTTTTCTAAAATCTTAGTTCGCAGTTCTAAACCACTTCCTGTGGGATCGATATCTAGGACTCCATTAAAGCTCTATATTACTTGAGCGATACGTATACTTACGTTGATAAGTGTGACTTTACAATTATTGAATATTTATTACGTCCATATTTATCTTATATTTTTAAGTATATATAAAGTCGTCGGTCAGCCATTTATAGATGGGTACACCGTTGAACTGAATTTAATACTCAAATGACTCCATATGGTCTCCTAGAAGTAGCTCAAAAGCTTCTCATCTCTGATAGGTTAGATCTCCTTCAGTAGAGTCAACTCAGGAGTTTGGTTGTATATTTGAAATTTTTTAAATTCTCTTATCTGAGGTTGTCTTGTGTCTGGGAATTGCTCCTCAAATTCGGGGTCATTTTGGATTTCCAATGTATGTCCTGCTGATGCATCTCAATTCTTGCAAAAATATTGCTCGAGACACCATCTCATCATCTGTATGAACACACATTACCTCAGACTCGCTAACTTCTAGCGCAACTAAGGTTAATTCAACTGAAGTCTCTCTCGTCAGTTCAGTTGGAATCGTTGTAGTCTCCTTTTCGGCCGTTGGAAGTTGAAAATCCTCTCAAAAATCTCCATCCTCTCCTGGATCACTGTTTATTACTTCAACTGCTCTCTGATTAGTGAAAGAGATCATTCTTCTAATTGCACAATTTAATTGAATATGCCCAAATTTGTGTCACTTGAAACACTTTGTTGCTTGGATATATTTGGGAATGTGAATTGGTTTCATATGCTCTTCACTCTGATTTAAGGTCTCTTTGGAGCAGCTGCAACTTAATAATAAGTTGTTGTGCAGCAACTGTCATATGAAGTGTTGCGTAGAAGCTGCTGCGAATAAGCTGGTTGTCTGTTTGTTTTTTACATTTTGAAAATAGTTGTAATGCAATTGTTTCTAGAATATAAATATATTTTTAAAATGGAAAAAATCAATGTAAAACATTACAAAAATATATATATATACCTCACTCAATAGTGATTATCATGATTACTAAAATTAAGATTTTTTTTTTAAAATAACATTTAATAATATGATTATATTATTTTTAAAATGCAGACGATGTGTCACGAGCTAATCTGTCTTCCAGGGATACTCTCCATGCCCGATTACTCGGCGTTGGAATCTTTCACTCAATCTGTCCACCGAAAAAAACACAGTTTTTCGTGATTCTCCACAACCATCTGTAAAAATGTCTCTCGTAGCTATGTGACTAAAGTGAAGTGAGAAACATTGAAGTCCACAGTAATAGTGCAATTCTTAGGAGGTATAAAAAATCATCGAGCTCATCTTTCTTGAATGCTTTAAAAGATATCTCATTAGTATATCACAAGTAAAAATTGATAAAAATATAGTTTTATGTAGGTGTGAAGTTTCAGAGAACTCAGTATATCAACCAATGAATCTTTCATTACTAGAATACAACAGACCTTATAAAAAAAGTTATTGTTTGTCTTTAATCCATATAATACCAAACTCATATGCATTTTATATGCATATCACCAAAAAAAGATCAACCAGAAAAATCTTAAAAATCGTAACACCATAAACAAGTGAGGAATTTTATTGTCTACATTAGGATTCCACATGTGACACCAACCAATAGTGACAAATAAGTTATCCAAAAGAACCCATAAGGTCAAACGTGTCATCATAGACCTCCAAAACCTATCAAAAGAAAAACCAAAGAAATACGAAAGGAAAAAAAATACTTACAAACAACATAAAAAACTCAAACAAACAATATCAATTACACAAGGAACGAAAATAAACATTAACTAAATAAAATATAAATACAATAAATAGTGAATCTCTTCAACAACAATCACAATTAATAATATGACTAATACTCAAATCGCCTTTCTACCATAGCATTAGTAATTTTTTCCCTCAACCCTGTCGTCTCGCTTGCATCTTCCTTGTCTTTAGTACAAACCTCAGAACATCATTTTCAGCTTGTGACAAAGACTGTCCAAGACGGTACTCATATGTCTCGGTAAGGACATGCTCATGATCCTCGTTCGCCCTATGAAAGTCGATATAATTGTCGTCAAATATAATTGTGGAGAGTCATGGTGGCAATCACAATCTGCATCTATTTGGGAAACATGTAAGATGACATATTGCGAAGTATAACTCATTTCTTCTTCAAACATCAAAAGTCCTATCAATGACAGTGTAAGGAGAAATATCTTTTATTGAACATTTTTTTCTTGCCCCGCATGACATTTCTAACTCGCTCAGTTAGATATGTTGCATCTCCTATCAGGTTAGGGCTTGAGATAGTCTCGTTGCAACGAATTTTCAACATAAACCAAATAGTATTTATCTGATGTGAATTGCAGTATTAGTATTGAAGGAAAAATGAATTATGAGAATAGTTCAGTTTCAAGCAAACCTGTGGTTGGATGTAGGAAGTTATATTTGTTTTTTCATGTTGCAACTTTAAAAAATTGACTGTCATGTACACTGCTCTCTCAATCGGTCATGAAAAAAGTGAAGCACATGTTGAAGTCGCATACCGTCGTGACATTCTGCATCGGAGACCCAGTGATCTTCTCATTATTGGGAACACGTGCATTGTGTGTTCCATCGATTGCTCTAATACAATTCTAGAAAGATAATTATTTATTTGAAAAATTAAATGTAATAAATATGAGAAATTATCTTAAAGTATAACATATACCGCACATCATGTGAGATTTTTGTGGAGGTTTGTTCGAATGTAATATCCGTTGATTTTATGACTCATGAAGAAAAACTTACAAGTGTATTCAATTCTATTGAAAAGTATCTGCAAATCATTTCGGAGTGTTAAAATCGCTCCATAGCTCATTGCATTGATTCATTTTATGATAATATGTAGAGGGTTATTGTCAATATTACTCGCGAAGTCATTTTGGATGAACCATGAAGTCCATAATTTTTATGTAGTTCCTCCAACATATTGGTGAATATTGTCTGTGTCATGCAGAATATTGTTAAATCTCATTGAGTGGTTTGCAAGTAACTCCCCAACCCATTTGTCACCAGTATATGAGGATGTTATGCAGGGCAGCGCTCTATGTATGAGTTATAATATTTGTATATCAAGCATACGACAGCTACAACTCTCCTTCTACGTCTTTCTCTAGTTGCATTCATGTATTTCGGTATCAATGTGCAAACACATAATCATCAATGAATTAGCTAAAATCATATAAGATTACGAACAAAACCAACATAAACATAAAGGGGGATAACAAACTCTGAAGTAAAGCGGCATGTACGAAACAATTTAAATATCCAAAGCATAGTGAAAAACTATAAACAGATAGAATGTTTTACGCGAATGTAAATAAAAAAAAATCCTCAAATGTCTCTACCTTCATAACATATGGTAGGTAAGTCATTCTATACGATCAACAAGCTAAGCGATGAAAAACTCTTTAGGTTGATTCTTCAAGCAACTTCATAGAAAACAAATAGAACTACAAGTACTCAAAAATTTCTAGAGTTGCATTCAGAATTTGCATAACCTGTTAGACAGAATTTGCTTATGATGTGCTCGGGTCATTGCTGCATGAAGCTACCAACTCTAATATCTGGCTTCTAAGGAAAGCAACTCCCATTTTATTTTTGTTTTCAACCAACGAACGCTTAGAGCGGCTTGTGGACTAAAGTTCATGGAGGTCCGAGCTGGGTCTTCAGCGGAATCACCCGTTTTTTTAGCTCCCAAATTTCCGGTGATGCATCAAACCTCGTCTCACTAGGGACACATGCATTGTTGCACATTGTCACGACACCCCTAATTATACGATCCAATTTGTCCTCCAACTCAGAATCGATTCCACTGTATTTAAATGTTTTTGCAACAAGCACCACCTAGAAATTCATGTAACATGTAGTTCAATCTTTAAAAAAAAATTAAAATTGACCAACTTTAGGGGACATTTCAAAAATGTTCATCACAAGTCTATTTGCTCATCACTCCTCGGAAGCATCAGTCGTTCACTTCACCAGATCTCACCCTAAGCTCATTGATCCTCGCTTCAATTTATTCCAGATTTTTCAATTCTTTTTGAGTTAATCTCACTTGTTTTTTAATTGTATCCTATCGTACTCTCTGTTGGTGCTTTCCTTGAATTTTCTAATAATGTTTTGTCAATCTTTCTTGTTGAAATTGTTTGTTGGCCTATTTCCCAAATCAGTCACATAATATTATTTTTGTTTCTTTATCTCAGTTGCAGATGAACCAATTTCTTTTGTCTTAATCATTGTATTATCAATATAAAAAAACTAATTAACATAAACATTTCCCATAAAAATAATTTAACATAGCTCGACGAGATAAAAAAATGTCACAATAGCATCACCACTGCCCCTCCGCTCCACACATCGACAACACCTACACATAATCGATGCCATCATCTCTACTCACACAACAGTACTGCAAACACCTTCACACACACAACACTTCTACTACCCCTACACACAAAAGCCTACACACACCAACACACTAACCAACACTTACACAACCACACAATCACCACCTCCAAACATATCCAACATCACCAGCATATCTACAACCACGCTGAAACTACCCCCCACCGCCTCATCCACCATCACCAACTCATCCACAACCACACGGATACCCAATCACCACCTCCTAACACATCAAACTCACTCACACACAAACACCATTACCTCCACGCACCAATCTCCCTTCACTACCACATCCACCTCCTTCAACCCAAACACATCCTCCCCCACATCCACCACATAAACAACATAAGCCAATATCAACCAAATGCACATAATTTGTTATCAACCGAAAGACACCCCTTTGCACGAGATTACAAGTTATTGAACGTGCATTTGAAACTAGCAGTGATTTCATCAATCAAGAATGTAAAAAAACAAAACATAAAATTGAGATCCAACATCAACCGAAAATCAACACCCATTTCTAAGTCATCGCACATGAGATTCTGAAGAATCCTCAAATTCCAACATCAACCAAAAACCAGTTAACCATAAGCAATTGGCAAATCAAAAATCGCAAAATACTTTAGCACATTAGGCATTAACCAACGAGATGAGGAACCGCCGCACAGAGGAAACTAGCAAATTCTCAGGCATTAATCCTTTTGCAAATCAAAAGCCACAGATAAGTTGGGGTTGCTCATCACAAAGAAGAACCACATAAAGAACAACTGCAACGAAATTTTCAGTCATATAAGCATTTCCAGAAACAAAAACAATAGCATAGTTAAGGTAAGGATTACGAGCAAGAAGAGGCACCACAGCATAGAGGAACCACCACACAGATAAGAAGGCACCACACAGACAAGAAGGCACCACACAGATAAGAAGGCACCATAGCAAGAAGGATATCCCACCACAACACAGAGGAACCCTATCTGTGAGAATCGCCCGCGTGCGAGAGAGAGAGAGAGAGAGAGAGAGAGAGAGAGAGAGAGAGAAAAGAAAACTCACCTTATTCTTGAGAATCAAGTGAAAGAGAGAGGCAACTCTATCAGTAAGAATTGCGTCAGAGAGAGGAGAATTTAGGGCAATTATCGCGTGAGAGAGAGGATCGCGGGAGAGTAGCATACCACTACGGCGAGACGAGAGAACGAACCATGATTGTGAGGAGAGGGGCAATGTGGTCACGAATATAGGAAGGAACGTAGGTCGCGGGGTCATGCCTGCCTCAATCATGCTTTTTTTAAAGGTCTGCGAGTCACCAAACGGCCCCAAGCGCGTTTCCAAGCCTCACCACGGTGCTGTCGCGGTCCGAAACGGTCTTTTGGTGTACTCTTGTTTGGCTTTACAGGCAAGGTCGACTTCGATGGTCAGTTGAGGTTGGCTTGGATGTTTTGCTAGGTGCACTCTTGCTACTTGATCCTAAGATTGAACTCTGCCTGTTAGCTGTGGCAGTCATCTAGTGATGTCTTTTCACTTTTGAAGCTAAGGTTTGACTATCATGTCTATAAGTAACAGGCAGGTACTAGCACTGCATCTTTCGCTTCTTAGACCAGATAATGATCTTGCCTATTCTCACACGTTGACGTAGTTGCTTCAAAAACTCTCACCAAAATAACACTTCTTTAATTTTGTTGAGAATTGGACCTTATTTAGGGTCCTATTGGCAAAAAGGGAATATTGAAGAAGTATAGGGTTTTATTTGTAAAGCATTTTAATATCCTATTCAAGCCCTTGTTATGAATGTGCATATAAGATTTTGAACAATTCTTTCATCATGGTATCAGAGCTTTAACCTAGCCGTTCCTCGATCCCGAGAGTCGGAATCAATGTAGAAACTCGAGGTGTCGTTCCCTCGAAGCAGCAAAATGAGGTAATGATGCCTGCAATGTCACTTTTTCTAGTTAGTTCCTTATCTCAGTCTTCCCCGACTCTTGAGGCACCTACAGCATCGACTTTTGATTCAAAACTCCCAAGTGATATGATTCCTCCTTCTCCAACCCCCAACTTTAAGGAGGACCTCTCGCAGCAATGAGGGACATTCTTCCGATAGTTTTGGGTGGGAACTTGGCATTCCTACCTTTGTTTCATATTCTAACATATCACCCCTACATGGAGCATTCATTATATCTTTGAACACTGTCTTTATACCAAGTGTTGACAGGTTGTTAAGGAGAATCCCAAGTGGAAACCGACAATGCATGAAGAGCTTAGGACTCTCGTTAAAAATCGAACATGGGAGATAGTGTCACTACCAATCGGGAAAAAAACAGTTGAGTACAAGTGGATCTTTACAGTGAAGCAAACTCCAGAAGAAAAGGTGGTGCGGTACAAAACATGATTGGTAGCGAAAAGGTATAGTCAGACATATGACTTTGACTATGATGAATTTTTTGCACTAATAGTAAAAGTGAGCACAATGAGGACATTAGTTTCTCTGACAATGAATGATGGGTGGAGGTTACACTTAATATGAAGAATGCATTTCTTCATGGTGAGTTACTGTAGGAGGTATATATGGAGATACTACTAGGATTTGGTGTAATCCAAACACTGGGCAAAGTTTATAGGCTCGGGAAATCACTGTATAGCTTAAAGCAATCTCATCGAGCTTGGTTTGACAAGTTTAGAAAGATTATGGTGGGCATATGATATCAGCTGATTAATGAAGTCTGTATGGTGTTCTTTCGACAACATAAATGTCACACCACTATACTTGTTGTATATGTTGATGATATTGTTATCACCAATCATGATGAGATAGAGATTGTCCAACTAAAGACAAGATTGGGCAATGAATTTGAGGTAAAGGATTTTAAACGACTTAGATGGTTTCTTGGGATTGAAATAGCTCGTGGACCTGAAGGGATGGTTTTGTCTCAAAGAAAGTGGTGTACTATATTTTTCACGGAAACAGACATGTTGGGGTGCAAACCTACAGTTTCTCCAATTGACCAAATGACCAAGCTGCTTACAGAGGCTGGAGAACCAATTGATCGTGAGAGGTACCAGAGATTAGTTGGTCGTTTGATCTATTTGTGTCACACCCAACCCGACATTACTTTTGCAGTGAGCGTGGTGAGCCACTATATGCATGATCTAAAAAAAGGTCATATGGATGCAGTGTATCAGATTTTGAGATATCTGAAGAGTGCAGCAGGGAAAAACATTCAGGGCTTTTGTGACGTTGACTGGGTGAGTTGTACCAATGAAAAAAGATCCACCTCAAGATATTGCATGCTTGTAGGGGCAACTTAGTCTCTTTGAAGAGCAATAAATAGTCTGTAGTAGCAAGGTCAACAAAAGAGGCAAAGTACTAAGCCATGACTTAGGAGTTTCCTAGATGATATGACTAAGAGCCTTGTTGGTTGAGCTCAAGGTGGACCAAGGAACTCAAATAAAGTTGTGATCCGACAACAAGTCAGCAATCATCATTGCCAACAACTCGGTGCAGTACAATAAAACCAAAAATGTGGAGATTGATAGATTCTTCATCAAGGACAAGCTGAATAATGGGCTACTGGAGCTAAGCCATGTAGTCACTGAAGAGCAAGTGGCTGACAGCCTCACTAAAGGACTTAGTTCATTTGATTTGTCAAAGTCATATACTTAAAAATCTCATCTTTTGCCCATCTTGAGAGGGAGTATTGAAAATTGGACCTTATTTAGAATCCTATTGGTAAAAAGGGAATATTGAAGAAGCCGTGTGTAAAACATTATAATACCCTATTTAAGCCTATGTTATGAATGTACAAATTGGATTTTTGAACAATTCTTTTATTATTTGCAATGCTTAAATTGTTTATATATTTAATCTTATGTTCCAATGTAAATGCATGGGATGAGCTGTCATCAAGCTTCAGAATTCAAAAGATAAAGGTCTGANGCATAGAGATCTTCCTGTGAGATAATAATCATTTCACAACCCATTTACAAGTTGTCACTTGAATGTAAAGGAGGTTTCTTTTCATCGAGAGTATTCTCCGGCATCTCCAAATATATACGTCCATAGGGCTGTCAAAAAAGCTCGTTGTTCGCGAACAGTTCGTGTTCGGTTCGTCAATGAGTTCGTGTTCGATTTGTTCGATAAGTAAATGAGACAAACACGAACAAATTTTTTTCGTTCGGTTAGTTAAACGAACCAAACAC
>JXCR01140679.1:36873-47836 GCA_002079205.1 Phalaenopsis hybrid cultivar | reverse complement strand
TTTTTCAGGTTCTTTTTAAATACTCTTCCGGGATCATTATGCTCCTATTCCTGAATTTCTCCTCAAGCCAATCTTTAAAAGTGAAACAATCTTTTATGTTGTGTCCGATCAGCCTGTGATATGGACAGTACCTTGGATGATCTTTTTTATCAACTTCATCTGGTTTCTTCGGTTCAAGGAGCTTGAATTCAGGTTCCTTTATCAAATTCTGAAACATCTATTCGACTGCCTCATCCTTGAAAAGATATATCTTATTCAAACGATTCTTTATGTTCGGAGGTTTCCCTTCATCTGTTTGACAAGACATCTGCTGAAACGATTCTTGATCATTCCATCGAGGACGTTGGTAGATCTGTCTAGACTGTTCGACTTGAATCTGCAACGGTCGTTTGCCCTTACCAACTATTGCTACTGTCCCAGATTTCTTCTCAGATGTTTTCAATGGCTCTAGCTTCCCAGTTTTCTCAAGAAAACCAATATGTTTCACTTCTTCTTGAAGGTTCCCAACTTTTCTAAGCAGCTTCTTGAATGTCTTAATGGTGAATCCCTTGAGCAAGAAACCCACTGGACCATGGATGTTCTTTAGAAGGATTTCGACTGCGTGCTGCTCTTGGAGTTGTGGCTCACAGCTCATGCTCAAATTCCTCCATCGCAGAATGTAGTCCATCAATGTTTCGGCTGGCTTCTGTTGCTCGACCACAAGATCACCGACGGTGATATGGTGCCTAGCCCCAACAAACCGCTTAGCAAAGAGGTCTTCCAATTCCGAAAATGTTTTTACTGAGCCATTGGGCAGTTCAGCGTACCAGTCTAAAGCGATTCCCGAAAGACTGCTCACAAATTGACGACACAGCAACACATCACTATCTCCCGCGTTGCCACAACTTACTCGGAAGTGTGCAACATGCTGACGGGGATTTCCCGTTCCATCAAATGTCTTGAACAACGGTGGTATGAAACTCTCAGGATATTGAACATTATCAAATTCTTTAGGATAGGGTCTACCCTTTAGAATCAACGTCTCTTCTTTTGATTGAGTCAGAGCTTTTCTCACCTGTTGTTCCACCATTTGGTTAATGTCTTTTTCTGATATTGATTCATGAATTGAGTCTTTCTTCGGTTGATCATCTTCATTGACCGAAGTGAATTCATTTTTACCATCGACGATCTGGACGCTTTCTGAATGGCTTGCCCCTAGGGGTACTGTCGGCGGTGGTTGTGATTGTCCTTGAATAGTGGCTATAGCGGTCGTCGTTTCTTCTGGTTGTTTTTTCATCTGGTTGATCTGTTCATCACGTTGTTGTATGACTCTTCGCAACTCATCCACGGCGTTCTCCTCAGTGGGTAAAGGAGCATCGCATGAGGATAAGGTGGCTCTGGCCTCAATAACATTAATTTCCGCAAACTCTTCTATCTCATATTCTGACGGGTCGTAGGATTCGTCATCCATATCTTTTCTTCGTTCTTCAGTTAACCGTGCAATATCGACTCGAAGCTTTTCCAATGTATCCTCGATCAATCTTCCTTTCACAATTTTAAGATCAATTGGAGGTTTTTGATGAACTTCACATCTTTTGCTTAGCACTGATGTAGTTGTGTAGAAGTCAGATGAAGCAACTAGATTAACTGAAATCATATTGATAGAACCTCTTTCAGGCTCTGTCGNACATGGTATTCTATGCAAAATCACATGAACTCGTAAATAGCACAATTTGATATATTCATTTTTCACAACAGCTCATTGGTCATAAGGATTCTAGTATTTGGGTGTCCATATTAACCTATTTGTCTACCATGATCACCTGATGAAATTTGTCAACACCTAAGTATTTACTCAGTTAACCATATTCATATTTCGTTCAATAGGGTTCTTATAAGCAATCAATGTAGCAAACATAACTGTGGGTAGGATAAAATTAATGCTAAAAAGATTACAAATGTGCAAACCATATATTATGTTCAAGGAGCTTGTAATAATGCATCATTATTCCAAAACATACTAACATACTAGCATTTAGAATCAGTACAAATTATTTTAATTCACTTAATTATCAGTGCAATGATATAAGTTGTATTAAATTGCTAAAACAAAATCAATGGAGCTTGGGAAGCTTTATTGTGCAGAGTAGCCAAGCAGGTGGAAACAGGCTACAAGGTGGCGATTTAAATTGTAAGAGAAGCTCAAAATACTAATCAATTTCTTAATGGTCATTCGTTGCCCTACATCACCAATTTTATTCAGAAAGCTCTCTTTTCTCCCATCCATGCCAAGTTACTTATGAGGTTGCTAGATAACATAATCAGTTGGGATGAAAAAATGTCTCTTAATATGCTGTGGCTACAGAAAAAATATTTTGGCTTCAATATTCACAGTAGGTACCATCAAGAGCATCTGGGTAAAATTCTCTTTGAACGTCACTCTACTTAGTTCTCAAGCTTATAATGCCGATACTCGAATTTTGGAAGGCAAAATTAAAAAAAACTGACTGCCTGTGACATGTTCAAATTTATCTATGTGCAATTAAATATGTTTGGCTCTTGTTTTTTGGAGTCTATAACACTTTATCATTAAGAGAAACCGGATTAGAACCCATATTATCACTACCTATCTATTTATCTAATTGTAAGTTCTTATTTTTCCTATTATAGCTCCTATTTGGAACCTTTTTTGAAGATGTTTACCCATAAAGCTGCGTTATAATTTTTGAATTGAACTTCTCTACTCCATCAGGTTGATGACAACCAGATTGTTGTACGGGATGCTAATGGAAATTTTGTTGAGACTCAAGTTATTGAGATGGACAAAACTACAATGGAAATAAGAAATTTTTATGTCAAAGCATACCTTGGAGAACAACCAAAAGATTCTCCAAAGTTCTGGCTTGTTTTTAAAGTACTTGTGCCACCATTGGGATGGAATACTTATTATATTTCAAAAGCAACCACGAAAGGTGGATTTCATGTTACATCAATTTAAATTTTAGATTTTCTACTGAACATCATAGATGTCTCTGATTTATTTTTTTATTCCAATTATCAATTGGTTTTCTTAATTTCTTACTTCACAGAAGGAAACAATTCAAATTGTTTTACCTCAACTATATCAGCTCCTGATAATGAAACAGTGGAGATAGGACCTGGGTCTCTTAAAATTGCCTTCTCGCCGACTACTGGGAAGCTAGAAAGAATGGTGAATTATAGAACAGGAGTGAGTGGTTTTATATAATGTTGAGTGGCTTTTCCTTATAGGTTGTATCCGACGTTGAGTGGTGCTTCAGCTGTATCTCCATCCTCGACCTTCCCACACTCCCGCAACCCTCCCGCCGCCGTTGTATTTGCTGCAACCACCAGAGAACAGCCACATTACTGTTTTTCAGCAGCTGTCCACCTCCTCTACTCCCCTCCCAAACTGTTGTCCACTTGCCGACCTTGCTGCTGCACCCTCCTGCAAGCGCCCACTTGCTGTCCAGCCAGCACCACCCAATTCCGAGTTGCCGGTGGCCCCTCCACTGCCTACAGCTTGCTTCCCAGCCACCCAAACACCTTCCCCCTCACTGTCTTTAAGCCTTTCTACCACCCCATCCTTGTCTTCCACTACCTCGACACATAGTCCACCACCGTCGATTCTTGCCCTTCGGTATCTTTTGTGTTTGCGTCCTTGTTTTCTTATTTCAAGAGACTTTGCTTGTAATCCCTTTTGAATTTCAGCAATAATATATGCATTTCTATTGTGATTTGGGTTAACTCCAGTATCAAATTATGCAACTCTTCTTCTTTAATGGTCCTATGCAATTTTATCAATTGAGAAAGAAAGCGCATGAATAAGATGTCAAGCTATGTTTATTGGTATTCTTACATGTCTTTTTCAAGCTCAACCTCTTCTTCGTTTCTTTGTGTAAAACCGTAATTCCCAACTTTAACGGTTTGGATTTTGAAATACTTTTGGAAAAATTTTATTGTAAATGTATGTATTTCTGGTTAAGAAGAAATCACTTACAAGTTTTGGATTGCACAGTCTCTTAGAGCAATTAGTTTTAATACCCAGGTTGATCTGTACGTGCAACA
This sequence comes from Phalaenopsis hybrid cultivar, assembly GCA_002079205.1. Taxonomy (NCBI): domain Eukaryota; kingdom Viridiplantae; phylum Streptophyta; class Magnoliopsida; order Asparagales; family Orchidaceae; genus Phalaenopsis; species Phalaenopsis hybrid cultivar. Next base: position 43,771 of record JXCR01140679.1, on the reverse strand, counting down.
AAATTATCTCTGGTATGGTTCTAGTCCGGGTGACAAGGAAGATTCACAGGTACATAACCGCGTTTTACTATCATACTTATAGTGCCGAAGTATATAAAATGTATGAACTACTGTTTTTCTAGGCATCTCATGCTTACATTTTCCGGCCTGATGGAAGTCCTCCTACAGCTGCTTCAGGATTGGTATTTTAATGCAAAGGGCATTCTCATTGTCAGCAAAATCCCTTTTCTAAACTGGCTCTATGTGGTGATTGATAAAACTTTTTCTGTATTGTTTTTATGAATAAAGGTATCTATGAAAATCGTAAGAGGGCCTTTAGTAGATGAAGTCCATCAACAATTTAACTCGTGGATAAATCAGGTAATTCTAATGTACTCAAGTAATGTGGTGAAGCACAAATAGTTGCATGTGTTTCTCTGTTAGAGTTCATGCCGTAAAGAAATACTTCATTAGAATTGATACCAAGTTATTTATTTGCATTATTGTCCGAGTGATTCTCATAATTACACTAATACTTTTAAACTATAGTATCTTAGAAAACAAGTACACCGTAGTAACCTGTGCACATGCACCTTTTATGTGTTATAATAATTTACAATTGGCCTCATATTTTGACACAACTGTGGAATTTTCAACAAAATACTTGAAATTCATTTCATTTATTTGCATTTTGGCTCAATATAAAACCATGTGCAGCGCAATGCTATTTCAAATGTAAGGTTTTACATTTCAGTCTGCAACCAATAATTTGAATGTTATTTCATGCAAATAACTGATATTTACAAACTCTTGAACAGTTTCTTAGTATTAGTTCGGAAGGCATAAGTCTTTCAATTATCGTTGCGAAGGAAATTCCTAGGATTTTAGTTGATGACATGTAACATCAAAGTTCGGATATTTAATAGTCTATATTTTGCATGGAGTGAAGCATCCCAGGATAATGTAACCCCTTGGAAATCCACTTAAATTTAGTAGAGCAATGATTAGATTACCTCCATTGTGATTTGGAGGTCATAGGTGTTGACCTCGATACATCTTTCACGAGCCAAATTTAGTAGAGAAGAGTTGGATTAGAAGAGCACAGGTTCTGTTATCAATTTTGTTTTTACTGAAGCGGGATGCATTACATCAGTGGTAACCCTCCTGAAAAGGAAATCCACTTAACAAGAAACGAAAGATCATCTCCTAACGATTTTATCATGGATAGAAAGACATTAAAGGAAAAAAACTGGCATTCTTATGGTTGATCGCTTTTATATTCCCATACAAGCTAATTTTTTATACTCAAGGCATTATACCTATGATCTGCCAGTTCTTCTCATTCCCTTAGAATGCATTTATAAATTGTGAAATTTAGGAGGAACTTTGTTAGAGGAAAAATCTCTCTAGTTTTCTCACTAAGAAAATAACACATTTATGTAGCTCAGACTAACCATCGTACAATTGGAGCGAAATTCAAATCATCATAATAAAAAAGAAATAAATAAAAACACGGTAATGGATAATTAATGGAGAATGATTTCTCCCTGTCAAATATAATAGCAGATCCATGGTTTCCAAAAGGGAAATTCAAATCATCATAATAAAAAGGAACTAAATAAAAGCACAATGATGGATAATTAAGGGAGAATAATTTCTCTCCCTCAAATATAATAGCAGACCCATGGTTTCCAAAATCATGTGTGGCCGGTCCACGGTTATATGCATATTAACACTTTCCCTCAAGTTGGGTTGTATATTTCTGTCGGCCGTTTTATATGTATATATTTNTATCCTTTAAAATTTATCCATGTGAATTTGGCACCAATTTGTGATTTGCTTTGTTTTGGTATTGGGTTTTGAAACTTCAACATTGTCGAGAAAAGTTGAAAATGAATTTGACGTGACTTGTAAAAGGATAAGCAAATTTCAGAAGAGAAGTGAAGTGATTATGAGGCATATGAGCTAGCCCAAAATAGGAAATGATCTATTCCACATTGGACCGACCCCGACCTCAACACACCACATCTATTAGGGGTCCACCCCACTAAACCTTAGGGCCCTGGACCTTTCCGCTTAAGGATGGTTAAGCAGACGATCCTGGACTCCAAGAGGAGTTGACTGTACTGACTTAAGGAAGAAATGAACGCAGTAAGTCAACAGAAGAATGATAGTCTGACCCATGAGGGATATGGACACACCACCGATGTTTGAAAAGAAAACCACATGATCAAAGATGGAGAGAGGAACCAGTCCGCAGCGGAGTCGCCAAAATTTGTCGGCCGTTTTATTGTTCAACTTAACTTTCGTAGTTTGAAAAGGTGATGATTTTGTAATTTTGAAAATAATTTAAATATAAATATAACTTTTTTAAAGAAGTAACATTTTAATTTGTAAAATAAGTGAGACCAAACGAGTCTCACATTTTTAAATAGTTTAGATGATATAATACAATACTAGAAGCAATATATTTATCCCGAAGAATAAATATGTCACTTGTAATAGGGATTTAATCATCTAGACTAAATAATTTGTGACATCCGTTTGGTCTGCAAAATATTTTTATAAAAAGGCCAACAAGTTCCTCTATCTAACATAAAAATTAAATAGCGTTTATTTTATCTGTGTTCCTGGTTCCCTATAGAGGCAAACCCCTATAGTTAATTACATCTTAAATGATCGAAATCACTTAAGAAAACTCTCGATTAAGATCAGGTGGTGTTGCTTTCAAGATTTCAAAGTTTAGGTTTTCACGGTTGGACATAGGAAAATCAAATGGGAAAGATTCAAAATAGGAACAATTATTTAAGGAATCCAAAGGGAAGAAAAGTAGGGGATATCACAGATCCAGGAGAAACCCCGGAGATGTCCCAACTATCCTAATGTTTGGCTTTATGTCTTTGAAATAGGACATCACAGATCCAGGAGAACCCCCGGAGATGTCCCAACTATCCTAATGTTCGGCTTTATGTCTTTGAAGTGATGTTTATTTGATATTTCAATCCTGCAAATTATTTAAGATTTAGGACTTATGTTTGCACAACGTCGAATTGTGCAAATAGCCTAAAAGACAGGAGGATTTACACTGTACCGTACGGTATNAAATAGCCTAAAAGACAGGAGGATTTACACCGTACCGTACGGTAACCTCGGAATCCTAAAACGTTAGGACTTCTAATTGTACAACAAAGTTGTATGNTAATTGTACAACAGAGTTGTACAGAAAGCCTAAAGAGTGATCCTATAGGTTGTTATTTAAACTAAGAAAAGTATATAGTGTTGTGAGAATGTTCATGTGATGTGAAGATGTTTCATTGCTGCAGATTCGTCTTGAAGTTATCCCTTGCCGTGCTGCCCACGATGTTTGCTCCGAGCCTCTCGTAGTAGCAACTCCTGGTTTAGTTTTAGTTTTGAAAATACGCCTACCCACTAGATTATCCTAATCTAAGGCATAATGTATCACAGTAACTAAGCATGCAGTATAATAGAAAAGAACCGTATAGTGTACAGTAGAAAGAAAAGACACTGTAGCATGCTGAGAAAAATAGTATAATAAGCTATGAAAACAATATAACATGCTGCGAAAATAAAATGTTATAATATAAATTAAACATGTACACCTGGTACGTCCATTGCTCCTTTTAATTTAGTTATTATGTGCTGCATAAAAGAGGGAAGTACGACCTGAAAAAGACTTAATAAAAAAGGTAAATCATAGAGAAAAGATAAACAAATAAAATGAACCATACCACATATAAAAGACCAAGAATGGGAAATTTATATGTGGTATTGGAATGTCCCCAATTGCCAGGAGAAATTGAGTGTGAGACAAACTCAAATCCCGGAGCATTAGGTTTCAGTTTTGGTCAAGTTAAGGTAAGAATTTCATTATTTGATTTAATTAAATCAATCATTAGTCACAATCTAGTGCAACCTCATGCCTAGTGTCCCACCTATCTTCTAATCTGAGGTTAGATGTTTGGATTTCTTAGGATCATTTGAAAATTAGGATGATAAACTATCTCTCAAGGTTGTGCTTCTAAAATCTAGGATGCCTGCACTTTGAATTAAACTTGAAGTGTCCTAAGGTGTCTAATCTCAATTAAGTGTCTTTCCACTAACCCTCAAACATTTATAGATCCAACTTAACTCGCTACCAGACTCCTAAAACCTAGGGGAAAACTCATAGTTTGGCAAAAGAGTTGTGAGTTGTGCTTCAATCCTAGTTAAAGGTATTGGATTTTAAATTGATTCAAAGCTTAAAGGATCTAAGAGTGAGTCCACTAATCACTCAATCGTTATCTAAATTCTCAATTTCTTCCGATTCCAACTAGTCTTCCAATTTGCAATTTATTTTTCCTTATGTAAAAGAAAAGGTGGATTGTTCGCTACCTCATCTCCTCTTTAGATTTTATCATCCCAAAAATTCAAATTTCAATTTTAATTTTCTCATCTTCTCTTTTCCTCCTATTTTTCTTGAGATTATAAATCATTTCTGAATTTAATTAAATCGTAAATTCTCATTTGTAACTTGACCGTTAAAAANCTAAATTCTCATTTCTTCCGATTCCAACTAGTCTTCCAATTTGCAATTTATTTTTCCTTATGTAAAAGAAAATGTGAATTGTTCGCTACCATATCTCCTCTTTAGATTGTATCATCCCAAAAATTCAAATTTTAATTTTAATTTTCTCTCATTTTCTCTTTCTCCCTTATTTCCTTTGAGATTATAAATCATTTCTGAATTTAATTAAATCGGAAATTCTCATTTTTAACTTGACCGTTAAAAATAAAATAAAATAAACGAAAATGAGACCGATTCATTTTGAAAACCAAATTAAATCAATAAAACTCATGAATGTTTCGGTCTAAAACATTTAAATTCGTTAAAAGAAAGATGATCGGATCAATCCCGAGAAGAATATCCTTTCCAAGTAGCGCTTTTATGGATTTCCAAACCCAACATGACTTCAATTTATATCAAACTCAAAATGAAACTTCAAAAGCCTTCTTCATTTCATAAAATATAGGATAACAATTCATAGGGAACATCTTTCTATATCTCTAAAAATCATACCATTATCAAAGCCCTTCAACTTCAATTTTAATCAGAAGCTCANTATATATATATATATATATATATATATATATATATATATATATATATATGTACGTATGTATGTAGGTATGTATACATGTATGTATGTATGCATTGTTGAGTGCTTTAGGGTTCAGATTTGGATGAGTACAGGTTTTTGAGTGTTGCATTTGAGGCATTTTCCCCTCCGGAGGCTGTACCCGACGACAAGAATGTACTCTAGCTATAACTCGTCGGAGATGGTGATCGTCTACAAGGGTCCGAGTGGTGCTCCGGTTGTAGCTCGAATTGACGAGACATTTATCCTTCCACAGCCCCTCCAACCACGCTTCCAACAGCCCCAAAACCATTTTCTTTGTTGTCGTCCAGGCCTTTATCCTCCTCCCTACGCTACCCAAGCCTTCGACCTTTTCCCTGTTGACGCCAAGGCCCTCCCCGACCAGCCTCTGCTGCTGACAACGGTTCTCGGGCCTATCCTTATTGTTGTCCAGCCACTGGCGTCTGTCACTGCTGCCCACCGGTGCTTATCCCCCATTGTTGTCTAGCCCCCTTGGACACTGGTGTCTGCTGCCATCTGGACCCCGCCACCCCTAGGACACCACATCTACTTCATGCCACCTCCAACAATTGTCAACTCGTTTCCAAGAGTCAAGTTTGTACCCTTTTGAGATCAGTAATAATAAATATTATTTTCATGGTGGTTTGGGCTTCATCCAGTATCATTTGGTATCAAAGCTAGCCCAACCCTAGTCTCATCTCAGGGTCCCTAGCATCCGACCCTACCTAAGCCACCCCCACAATTTTTTTTTCCCATTAAAGCTTCGATGAATAAGGTAGAAGCTCCCCCAACCCTAGTAAATTGACGCGGGAGTTTCCTGGGTCGTGGAGTGTCACGGACGCGGTACTGTAGCTGCTACAATCCCGCGGCTCAACTCTTTTCCCTCTTCCCTTCCTTTTCCATGATTCTCCTATTTTATTTCCTACCAATTATATGTTTGTCTTTTCTATTTCTTTTCTTTCCTAAGCATTACCTATTATATTTAAAATTTCCCATTATATGTATGTGCTATTGAGTGCTTTAGTATTCAGATTTGGATGAGTACATATTTCTGAGTGTTTCTTTTGAGGCGTTATGCCCCTCTGGTGTTGTATCCGACGACGAAAAGGTGCTTCAGCTGTAACTCTTCCCAGGTGGTGAGCTCCAGTTGTAGCTTGATCCTGACAAGACATTTATTCTTCTGTAACCCCTTCGGCCCAGCTTCCAGCAGCTGCAATATAACACTCGGTTTCAGTTACCAGAGAGAAGAAACGAAGAATTGAAAGAGAAAAAACGATGAGTTGGAAGTCGAAGAAGTGAAAGTGAGGGGACAGTAAACCGAACATGGCGGGAGAGGAAGCGAGCGAAAGTCGGGAAGTCGAAGAGGAAAATTACCTGGAGTGACAAAAGCGGTATCAGAGCCGCCTCCTCCACCGCTCGACAGAGGCGGCCTCCACCCTAACCCTCATGTCGTCCTCCTCTCCTTCACACGTCACTCGACTCCCAACTAAGCCGGTTTGCAAGTTATATAGACGAATTCACCTCTTCGACTTCTCGACCTCCACTCGCTTCCTCTCCCACTATGCTCGGTTTCCCATCCCCTCACTTTCACTTCTTAGGCTTCCAACTCATCATTTCCACTCTTTCGATTCTTTGTTTCTTCTCCCGGGTAATTGAAACCAGGTGTTACAAGCAAACCATCTTCTTTGTTGTCGTCCAGGCCTCCACACTCCTTCCTGCGGCTACTGGGGTCTCCGGACTCTTCCCAGCTGCCGCCAAGACCC
>JXCR01140679.1:0-18507 GCA_002079205.1 Phalaenopsis hybrid cultivar | reverse complement strand
ATATATATATATATATATATATATATATATGACAACAAAGCTACAAAGATTTATAATCAATTAAAATTACTAACAAAAAAATAGAATAAAATATATTAAATATATTAAATTACATTTAAATGTTGTTTTAATATAAATAATAAGATTTAAATCTTGCCCCGACTCTTAACATCCTACGGTTGTGTGACAAGAGTTGTCAAATCGACTCTTTGTTCACAAACAACTCGTGTTCGGCTCGCTAAACTAACAAGCTAAACATGAACATATTTTTTGTGTTCGAAATATTAACAAGTCGAACACGCACAGTGGTATTTTTTAACGAGCCAAATACGAGTTGAGCCTAGGTTTACTCCTGTTCGGCTCATTTACAACCCTATCCACAACCGTTTTCCAAGCATGGTTGTGGCTTACTGGAAAATGATTTGAGTAAGGGCAAACCGGCTGGTTGCTGGATTTGTTTGGGTAATCAAAGAATTTTTGTTGAGACTAAGTTCAATTTTCTTGAAATAATTCATTGGAAATATCTCTCGTAGTGCTAATGGTAAATTGTTGTTTTCCTTTGCTGCTATAGTTTACTTTTTTTTTTGGCTTCTTTAAAGCTAGCTTCACCTCTTTCTTTTTTTTTTTCATCAATTTATATTTCATTACGTTTGTTCATTTATACTCTTACAAAATAATTATTTCTTCTAAATTTCTTTTAATAATTTCTTATTGTAGTGTTTCCATCTTTTTTCTTTTTTTTTTATCTTCATTTAATTAAGTTTCTATTATTTTTTCTTCTAATATATCTAAATTGATGAAGATCTCCGGATCTTTATCTTTCGCTTTTACTATTTGATGAGCCTCTTTTTATAATTTTCTTAGTACCTAAACCTATTTTATAAATTATCAAAGTATAGCTTTTACTTTGTTAGCTATCCTCTTTAAAAGCCATTTTAGCTTTCTTTTTTTTTATATGTTTAGTTAGTATCTAAGTTTTGGCATTCTTTAGAAGCACGTTTATTCTTCATAATAATTGTTTTACATTCTTGCTCCGCCATTAATTATCCTTGCTGATTGTGGTATCTCTTATTGTCTTAACATAGCCTGATTGATCAGGCTAGACCTGGACTGGGTTGATTGAACAAACTAGTGGATTTTCACATGAAATTTTTCAAGGAAATTTACATATATACCACACAACTCTTTATGTATTTACATATCTAACACCCAAAATTTGATATTTACACTTATAGCACCTTAGTGTCATAAATTTATGCATTAAAAGGTAGATTTTATTTTTATAAAGATAGTGATGGTGGTATGTTTGATGAGATGTTAAAGATTTGCATGGTATGCATGTAAGGAATTAGATAAGTAAATACATAAGAATTGTGTGGCATGCATGTAAATGCCCCAATCTTGTATGCTTGCTAATATCAAGTTAACATGGCACCTATTTCAATCTAGTTCTTTAGGCGAATTAAATTTTCTGTTGGCAATCTTTATTATGAATCTTGTAATCAATACTGCTGCTTCAGGTCACAAGAATATACAAGGACAAGGAAAATGTTGAGTTTGAATATACTGTAAGTTTTTGCCTTTTCTTAATGTTTGCATCTATGTTTTTTCTTAAACAAAACATTAGAATATAATGCAATTTCCCTATCTTATTCTTTATTTTGAATCACCTTTGTTTATAAAGATTGGCCCGGTCCCAACTGATGGCGTTGGAAAAGAGGTTATTACTCGGTTGGCGACCACCATGGTCACGAATAGGACATTTCATACCGACTCTAATGGAAGAGATTTCCTAAAACGGGTAATACTTGAGAATTCTGCTTGATAAAATATATCTATGAATTTCATTCTTTTTTTTTCTGGGATAACTAAATTAGTTTAGAGTTTGAACTAAGTATAAGATTTCAATGGAGTCTATCTCATGGAGGATAAACAGAGAAGAAAAAACAAAACAATGCTCTGTAAGTGGAAACATCTAACATTATGTCCCATTGTTAAGTGATTATAGCATGTTCTAAACCAAAAATATGGTACTTTGATATGTGTAGAGGCATGGCCATTTTTAATTGATTCAAAAAATCACAGGTAATATTTGATTCTTATGTGTGTTCTAGAAGAATATTGTGACATACGAAATGGCTTTGGAAGGTCCCTCTTTAAAAAAAAAGGCATCCACCCTCTTTATTTCCACCCTTAAAAAAAGTTGCCTTTTTTTCTTTTCTGTGGACAAGGGAGGGCGGAGAGGAGCCATGTTCGCTAGTGTTGTCATTCGGATAACCTCACCCCTTCGTGTAGTTCTCTTCCTTCCTTGGGAAATTAAGTTACAATTCGAAAATATCTGATCATTCAAATTAAGTTTAGAATGAATTGAAGGTGGTGACTGTGATGATTACATAAGCACTTCAGTCAAAATGACTTTTAAGTTGACTTGAATTTGAGCTTTAATGACAGCTTAGTCAGACCTTGTCATGGATCGTAGGTTACAATTGTTTGATTCAGCAAATTGTGAAACTTTTGGATCAATTTGCAAAGACCTTCTCAGAATAATGGAATTTGAAGACAAACTGATTGAAGACAATGATATTGGATGTGGAAATATGTCTATTATTAAATAGAAACATTAATGAAAGCTTGCCAAGAGATGATTATGCAATTTACTTCTTTATCTTTTAAAATTTTATTTAGGGTTTGCTAGATGGGAGAGAATTAGAAAGAATTACATTTTAGCGTGTGTGTGTGTGTATCTATATATAAATGCAAAAAATGAGAATATCCTTAATAATGAGGAAATATAGTAATAATAAATATTATAAATTTATATTATAAATTATTAGCTCATGAAATAATTTAGATTTAGTAACACTTGCCCACAAACTAAATATGTTATAGAAATAATAGTGACTAAAGAAGTATTCGAAGGTTTTATTGCCCAGAGATTACGAGTGTCAAAAAAGCAGTATGACTAATCTATAAAAAGATAGTTAAATTAGTTGCAAAGAGTTGACAACAAGATTTATGTTAGATAAGACATTCATAAAATCCTTAAATAGTGTTAATCATTAAAGAGCATTAATAAATTTATCAATGGAGAGCTTTGACCAAAAAAGGTGTAGTGAGGACAAAATTCATTAGCACAATCATCGTTTGAGAATAGAGTTAAATTGTAAAGCTGAAAACTTCTTATGAGAATATGGACTTTGAAAGTCTGAGCTCTCTTAAATATTAGAGTAATTTTGGATCAACTTTCAAAGGACAAATTCAATTTTAGAGAAGGCATTGCCCAAAGATTTCTTCCTTGCGAGGATTTTATGTTCTACTTTTAGGTTTCTCCTAAGTGTAAATCCTTATAATTAATTATCCATCTTAATCGGAAGAAAGAACTTTCAATTAAGGCTAATCTATTGGATAATGATAATTTGTTTTAATAGCAAGAAGTTGGATTGTAGGAAAAAATATTATCATTATTTGTCTTAGTAGATGTTAGGGAAATGATGAAAATCCTAACTAAGATTCCATGGCTTAAATGTCATGAGTATCGTGGACTTTGGTTTACTCAAACAACGAATGTTCATTCAAGGAAAATTATAGATATGAGAGAAAAAACATTTTTAAGTGGATAATACTAGGCTAATCTTATAGATCTTGGCTTACAAATGTCTTAATGTCGAATTAGCTAGCCTTATGGCTCACCTTTAAGCTTTACTTGATACTGGAGTTTAATTAAATAACAAAAGGAAAACCAAATATTATTGCTGAATTCAAATAGTTAGTTACAGCACAATGGAAATAGGAAATAGTAACAACACAACACACAAACTCACATTAGAGTTCCATCCAGGGGTGGTGGTGGTTGGTTATAGGGACGGCCATTGGCTGGAATGATGATATGGGCATTGGTGGATGGTTCTAGCAACAACAAAAGGGTTTTGGAATGCGGTTTAAGAATGACAGCAAGCATGGGGCTGCAGGACAGCACGTGCGCAGTGACCGAAGATGGTAGGGGGGCGGTTGGGAGGGTTGGCGGCTGAGTGGCTGGTGGCTGGTTCTGCAGGAGGACAGCAAGGACGATGGCCGGGAAGGGGAAAACTGTAAGAAAGAACAGCAAACACATTCCTAGGCGGCTGCAGCAGGGAAGGGGCAGCAGGGAGTGACGGGAAGCAATATGGGAAGGATGCAGAGGGTTTGAGGGGAGATAATCACCATTTCGGGAGCGAGATACTATCGTAGCATCACTCGACCGTTGGATATAGCTCTAAACCAAAAAACTTGAGACGCCGACGACAATCCCGATAAAAAACTCATGAAGAAACCTCCTCTAAAAAATAATGAAAACAATATATATAAACATAGAGTGACTAAGGAGTGGACCCCACTCCCCATAGGAACAAATCTCTGCTTGGAAAGACCGGTCGGTCTCTCCTCTGCTTGGACCAAACCGGTCCAGGATAGGAGACGCGACAATTGCCGTGCCTATGGTGCTTGGACGCCCGCGTCATTACCATTAGTGAACATCCATGCTTTTGTTGTAATTAAAATAAAATGAATTCTTCCCTGTTATGCTAATCACTAAAATAGGAGTCACATGTCACATCCTTACTAGCATGAGGCTTTTTAATATGGGTCATAGGGATGCACTTGATATTTCATCTCTTTCTCATGAGTTGTGAGTTTTGGTCAAAATTAAAATTTTCATCCTTAGAAAACCCATGTGAAGGAGTTATGTCCTACTATTTATTAAACTTTTGATATGCTCAACTTTCAATTTTTTTATGATTAGCTTATTTAAACGAGGTTGCTGGTTCTCAATTAGTAATAGGTTCTTAAATAGCTAGGTTTTGTGGGTATCCAACTATTTATTAAACTTTTGATATGATCAACTTACAATTTTTATGATTAGCTTATTTAGACAAGATTCTTCTCGATTGGCTTAACTAGTCAAGGTTTTATGAAATTGACTCTAAATTTAAGAACAACAAACAACAACAACAACAAAGCCTTAATCCCACTACGTGGGGTCGGCTACATGAATCCTTTTTCAACAATAACAACAACGTATAATATGATTAAAAAAATAAATATTAAAGCATACAACAACAACAACAACAATAACAAAGATTTAATCCCACTACGTGGGGTCGGCTACATGAATCCTTTTTCTCCATTGCGTCCTATTTAGTGACATATTTTCAAATTTAAGTACATTTACAGAAAATGTACTATTGTTTAAAATAACTGATTTTTTTTTATTATTTTTACTTTTTTAAGTGCTTGTTATTGAGAAATGAAATCACAGCTTCACAAATGAACATAGGTGCGAGATCATAGAGACGACTGGAACCTTACTGTGAATCAACCTGTTGCTGGGAATTACTACCCGGTAAAGTGTTACTTTCCTGCAATCAATGATATTCTGATGCACTGACTAAAGCATGCAAGAATTTCGAAGAAATATCTATTGATTTTCTTTTCTCTCTTTGGAAAAATTTAAAGCTAATGATAAAATCACGTGGAATTTGTGGCTGGAGACAGCATATATTAAGAAAGATATAGACAATCTTTACATGAACGAGGAAAAACAGATGATGAAAATTGTACTGAATAAGCAGTATCAATCATTTTCGTTCTATGTCTTATGATATATACCAGGTTCATTAACCAAACGAATGCAATATCCAAGTATATGCACGTATATTTTTTGGATTATATATGTTGATTTATAATTTACTGAATAGGTGTTGCGGACATGTTACTACAAGAATGTTGTCTTTCTGAACCGAGCTATCAATTTTCTTAATTTCTCAATCACTATTTGGCTTATCGTTGAACGCATATGGCATCTTATGTGACAAAGGGTACATTATGCTGCAGCTTAACTATGTGATAAAGTTCCTATAGGATGAGGAAAACTGTTATTTGTTTCCAATAAGAACGTCACAACTTGCATTTACATCAAAATTAAGAAACCAACCCTGAGCATGCATGTTCTTAGCTCACCAAACCTATGATGAACATCCAATATTTAGTTCCATCAGATTAAAGCCCCTAAAATTTGGGTGTGAATTAGGGAAAATCGATTCTTTGCAAATTCATTAAAATTGATCTAAGAAGCATTTTTTCTACTTACAATTGTGAGGATCACATTATATGCAATTCAATTAATTTAGGAGCCATACATCCCTGAAATAGGATTTTTAAATTATATATGCAGAAGATGCAAGGGGTCGAGCCAATTGGCCCAAAAAATTTTAAAATTATGGTATTTCATGCATCTTAATCTTTACATTTGGGGCATTTATACGATTGGAGATCTGCAACATGGAGCATATGATGTTGATTCTGTTTGTATTAAATCCTTTAATCTCTCACTTTTTCATAAATTATCACTCTATATTTGCTTTGCCTTGAGCCTTGTAATCAACTGCTGCATGAGAAAACATTTTGTAACATTTGTTATTTATTTAAAATTTGGATCTATTTTGGTTAATTTGCTTATTGATTTATCTTCTCAGATTAACTTGGGAATGTATATAGAAGATGAGAACTATGAGCTTTCTATACTTGTAGATCGTGCTTGTGGAGGATCTAGCATCCAAGATGGTCAATTGGAGATCATGCTTCATAGGTTCCTTTTTTCCATAATATTTTCAATCAACTGCACTTACTTTATATTGCCAGCTGACAATATTATTTTGAATGAAAGGCGCATACTCGATGTTGAAGGAAGTTTTCTTGGAGAAGCCCTTAATGAGACAGTTTGTGTAGATGATGTTTGTCGGGGTCTTACGGTATGCCACTTGTCTATTTGTAGTTTTTCTTCTTCTTCCTTTTCATTTATTTATTTATTTATTATTACTATATTATTATTATTATTATTCAATTGCTTGTTATTTAGGTAGAAAGAACTAAACTCCTAAAATATTCAGACTCAAACAAAATTGTGTGAACAGGAAATGCATAGGTTGGAAGTCCAAACAAACTGTTAATGATGACTGAGATAAGAACATTCTAAGCTGGTGACAGTTCTAGGATTTCTGTTTTTAGAGGGAACTTTCTTCAAATTCATGGAGCGAATCACCTGATTTTGCTAGGAACTTCCTCCAAATAACAGCATTTTACAGTGTACCCTCTTGAAATATCTAGGAAGTTTCACATGCAAGTTCTGGGAACTATCATGTTTAAATACCCAATGCGTGATATTTATTACCATATGCATAGGGTCAAAAGGAGGTTATGTAGAGGGGATGCAGCACCCCATTAAATTTAGGAAAACATTCAATAAAAAGGTTTACAAATATTTAAATGTAGGCAGGCTCTTACGACTTCTACCCTTAAATAGAAACCTTCAGATTGTTAATATATTTCATTGTTACATGTCTTACATATTAGCATTTCTTCATTTAAAGTGGTGTTTTTCTATATTTTTTTTCTTCTATTGTTTTTATATAAACATGCTTGTGGTAGCGCTAAAATCAATTTAAGTAAAGATATAGTTCAATTTATATTTTCTATATTGCATCAGAGAATTGATTCAATGTCCCCTCTTTCTCTTCTAATATTGCTTCCCTTCATTGTTTGATGCCACCTCCTTTATACTCTCTCTCCTGCTTTCACAGTTGAATCTTCCAAGCCAACCCTGTTCGCCCCCACCTATTTTCTACTAGTCATCATCAGCCAATATCAATTGCCTTCTCCTATTGGTGTCTGATAGGATCTAATCGCCTATATGGCCTTTAGCCAAAAGCACTTGATTTGATTTAACACATAGGACACTTTTAATAGCACCACAGTATTCTCACCAACCCCAAGCCTCAACTTTCTTCACTTCGAGAAGACCTCCTACCATCAACTGACTCCGATTATCAGCTTTTATTTCAGACTCAAATTGACCTATGACATCTTAAGTATATTGGGGAATATTATTATACATATTTTGTCGCATATACTAAACATTTATTGTAGGAATCTGTGGAGGTTATTATTCTATTATATAATAACTTCTGTGGTAACTCCTTTATTGTATTTTTCTTTCCTTTTATTTTCTTTTGCTATATATAAGCATGCTTATACCGGAAAAAAATCAGTTAATCAAAGAAATAGCCTTTTTTTTTTTTTTCTATTAGTTTATATACCTTTGATCTCTCTCACTCTTTCTCTTTACACTTTGCACACTGCATGCCTCACCATCTTACGAGTATCTCTCTATATATATCACTCCATTATTTCTTAGCCATTTTCAAGATTCATCCTCACTCAAGTTTCTTTCAATGGATCTCTCTAAGCTTGCCCTGTTTCTCACGCAACCATCAAATCTTCTAATTGGGCATTCTCTCATGTTATTTACTTCAAAAGTGGACTCACAAATAACTTATCATTGTGGGTCCAACTCCAAATATATTAATTTTATTTTTGAGGTTTTTAAATATGTTGCACGAGAAACATTGCTATTTACTTATTTTGGACCTAAATTTCAATATTTATGTATTCCTCACTCTGCCTCCTTCCATCTCTGTCCGTCACTCCCCACTTCGCTTTGAATTCTCGTCTTTTGCTTTAACCTCTCTCTCTTCTTTGACCCCTATGAGCTATCGGTTAGATTTAGTAGATGGAGATGATCTCGACAACAGCGGCAGTGGAGAAGCAGAGAATTGCCTGTTGTTCTCCATTGACTGGTGCAGGTGGCGGCAGAGACCTTCTTGTCCCAACACTAGCACCTTGCTTCTGCGGCGGTGGTGAGTTCAAACTCAATCGCCCACCCTTGGGTACTGGTGTTGGGAGTGGAAAATCTCCTAAGCTGCACTTCGCTTCCTTATAATCAAAAGACTTTGTAGCAGCAACTGTGCACTTGCTCGGAATTCCAGTGATGTAATTTCCTTTCTCATCCAACGCCACCACTCTCCTCCCAATTCATTCTAGAGCCTCGCCGGAGAAGAAATGATAAGAAAAGGTGAAATTTTATAGCTTCCATAGCCGACAAACGGTACCAGAAACAACTTCCAGAGGCCTATTTTTCCCAACATCAAGCTGCTCTACACTTCTCAACCCCGTAAAAATCATCAGAATTGGACTCATGGACCCATTAAAGCTGCACCGGTAGTCAAGCTGTTATCGCCATCAATGTTTGCTGCTGCGGAAGTTTAGATAACGGGCGTCAATGGAAGGGGACACGAAGAGATTGAAACTGTTATATATGCATATGTTCGGCTAAGCAAAGAGTTCAGCTTCATGCTATTTAAGGGTTTTACATAGACCACATTTGAATAAGGCTGTATATATGGAACAGGACAAATACTTGAAGATAAATTACAGGAAGATTTACCCACTTACCATTCTATTCTTATGTATTTACATATCAAACATCTAAACTTTAATTTTTACATATATTTGATCTTGCGTAGACATGGAGAGGTCTATTTCACTTCTTAAAAGTTAAAAATAGTGTTATGTTTTTTGTGATATGAAAATTTTGGGTGATATGAATGTATAAAGTAAAGTTTAGTTGTTAGATGTGTAAATACATGAAATTGTGTGGCATGTATATAAATGTACCTTAACTATAAAACTGCAAATAGTCAAATAATGCTGCATGGATTCAGATGTTGGGCGGTAAAAAAGTTGTGGATACATGAATTGAACTTGATAGAAGTTATAATCCTAACATGTTAAGTAAAACTTGACAAAATAAATTAAGGATTGATTATGTTAGAGAAATCTGTGCAGTCAAATTTGCTGAATGTTACTAGAATAAATATAGGTTATTTGGACATCAATAAAAGTGGTCTTTATTTCAGATTATAAATAAATATGACACATTCATTTAATCATGAAAATGGTTGATTTTTATGGAGGGGATCTTTACTTCTTATTATATTATACATCAGTATTATTGTTTTTTTATTCCGTTATATCACACAATAAGGTTTTTTTACCCGTAATTGTTCTACTTTGCTGCGTCTTTTGATATAACTAAAGGCCTAATTTTTCTTCATCATTTTAAGTNTTTTTTTTTTTTTTTTTTTTGGTCAGAAAAACTAATCAAAATGAATACTTGTAAATTTCCTTGGACTTGAGTTTCTTTATCAAAATCTGCTCAGGTTAGGGGAAATTACTACATGAACATCAACAGATTAGGAAGCGGAGCACAGTGGCGGCGGACAAATGGTCAGCAGATCTACTCTCCTGTTCTTTTAGCATTCACATACGAGGTACTTTATCAATTTAGCTCCCGCACTCATCTAAACTACTTTTCCTGAGAATCTTAGAAACTCTTTTTTATCATATAGGATGAGAGAAATTGGAAATCTACTCAAATCACAAAAGCTACTTCTATGGATCCCGGCTACTCTTTACCCCCTAATGTTGCACTCATTACACTCGAGGTATAGAAATATATCTCAGTATAAAATTTTTAGAAAATTTAAAAACATACCACGCAATTCTTATGGATTTATATATCTAACACCAGAAGTTTAATATTTATATTTATGACACTTTGGTGCTAAAACCTATTAATAAAAAGGTGTATTTCACTTTTAAAATCTTAGTAACAGTCATATTTTTTATCTAATGTCAAAGATTTGAGTGGCTTATATATAAATATGAAAGCATAGGTGTTAGGTATGGAAATATATAAGAATTTTGGTATGTAAGTACGTGCCCCACTTCTTTTTCTGCTACAAAAATGAGCACTTGTTGCTGAAGCTAAAATCATTTTTCAGGAATTAGATGATGGCACTGTGCTCCTGCGTTTGGCCCACTTATATGAGGTGCTTATTTTTAATTATTCTGTGTTGCTTTGTTTTCAGTTTAGACCTAATGCTTTGACTCCGTGACTCCCTTCAGGCAGGTGAGGATGTACTGAATTCTGCACTGGCTAAGGTGGAATTGAAGAAGATCTTCGCGCATAAAATGGTATAAATGTTTATTTGCAATTCGTGGCCAGTGGTTCTTAATGCATAAAACTGTTAAAAGTAAGCTGAACTCAGGGCTCATTATCTTCAATCAATGTTGTCAAATTTGAGCTTCTCTGAACGTATTTTGAACCGAATGCAATACTAAGAATTCTGAAATATTTCTCATTCTTGTCCGCAATCTTCAATTTTTAGGTATACTTATTTTTTCTTGATAGGCATGCTTGATGAATACCAACCACCCAATTCCTATGTATTTACATACCTAACACCTAAACTTTAATTATTACAATTATACCACCCAAATCTTTCATATCACATCAAATATACCATCATTTTAACTTCTAAAAAGTGAAATACACCTTTTAATGAATAGCTGAGGGTGGCATATATGTAAAAATTGAAGTTTTGTTGTTAGATATGTAAATACATAGGAGTTAAGTGCTATGCATGTAAATCTTCCTTGATTTTTATAGACTTTGTGATTATGTTTTCTTTATGGATAAAAAAATAAAAAAAACATTCTTAGCTCTCAATAAACCTTGGAAAATATTGTTGAAAATGCAGATTAAGGAACTGAAGGAGACAAGTTTATCAGCAAATCAAGATAAGTCAGAGATGAAGAAATTGAACTGGAGAGCAGAGGGTGACAGTGGAGACAATCCTGCCCCAGTTAGAGGAGGCCCTGTGAACAATTCTACCTTAATTGTGGAGTTAGGCCCTTTGGAAATTCGCACTTTTCTTTTGAGATTCTAAAGAGCGTGCGAGCGAATGCTCGAATGTTTATTATACTGGTTGAAAATAAAATATGAAATTTCAAAACGTCGGGTTCGAGTGATCGCCGTGCCTGCATTGTTTTTTATCAATTTCTCCATAGTTTAATTTGTCCATAGTTTGGTCGTGGCACGTGTGCAAATATGTGGATGTTTAATTTGTAAATATTAATATTTTGGGTGTTTGTTATGCACATTTAGGGAATATACTCAATTGGAAATAAGCTATTTCATAAGAAAACTAATCTAGATATCTTATGGATGATTATCTTATTTGTGAGTAAACTTTATTTATGGATGATTTTAATTTTAAAATATTTTTATATTCAGGTGTTATTGTATTCTGAGAATAATTCTGGTGTTATAATAGCACAATAACACATAAATAACATTTAAATAACACACAATAACACCTAAATAATACCGAAGGAATATTTCATTGTGTTACCGGACAATTTTATTTTATTTTTTCACCGTCACGTGATGTGATTTCATTAAACTCTGAATGATTCTCCACATTAGTAACCATGACAGAATAATTTTCCGCACAGCAAACACCTAAAATTTAATATTTACATTTATAATACTTTTGCATCATAGCCCCATGCATGAATAACCTATATTCCCTTTTAAATAATTAAATTTGTGGTATTTTTTATCTAATATTAAACCTTTTGAGTGTTATAAATATAAATATAAAAGTTTAGTGGTTAATACATAAATACACAAAGAATTGCGTGCTATGTACATAAATGCCCAAATTTCTAACTCAAATCAGCTGACAAAAAAAAATCTTATCTGACTGAATAAAATAAAAATAGGGCCAGTCCATAACATAAATAAATAATCACACAAATAACCTTTAAGAAAAAATAAAAAAAAAAACTTACAGCATTAGCCTGCTGGAGATGTTCTCACAACTGTTGGCAGCACCACAGAACTAAGATCCGCAGCATAAGGAGTCCAAAGTCCTAACCCTCCCCTGCTCTCTCTCAATCCAAAACCTTCATTTTTCTCAAATTCACTCATATTCTTAACCCACTCAACAGCAGAAGAATGCTCCCGGTTGTGTCTGTGCAATATGAAGAGTGAATTATACTCACAGTTGGGAAACATATTGAACTTGAATGCATCTCCAAGCCTGTAAACCACATAACCAAAACTGATTTGGTCCCTTGGAGTGAAGAGGTTGACTTCATTGAACCACAGACAGCTGAAGAGATTGTTTAATGCGGTGTGCTCGCGGATTATGACGGCCCCCTCCGGCACATCTGCATTCATGTCATGTGTACGCAAAAATTGAAGTTTATATGATATAATGTATGATGATATGTAAATACATAAGAATTGAATGATATGGATGTAAATCTTTCATTTATATTTTTTATTTTTAAGAAAATATAAATCATAACAGTACCAAACGTGTTTGTTAAAAACAAAAACTGAAAATAAAACAAAAATAAAACAGAATAAAAATAAAAAAAATAAAAAACAGAAATTGATCCCAAACAGATCCTTCGTAAATATTAGNTGTGTATGCAAAAATTGAAGTTTATATGATATAATGTTTGATGATATGTAAATACATAAGAATTGAATGATACGCATGTAAATCTTTCATTTATATTTTTTGTTTTTAAAAAAATTGTAAATCATAACAGTACCAAACGTGTTTGTTAAAAACAAAAAAACTGAAAATAAAACAAAAATAAAATAGAATAAAAAAAAAACAGAAATTGATCCCAAGCAGATCCTTTGTAAATAATAGGATTTATAGAAATTGAATGCAATACCACTTAGAGTTGATTTTTTTATGCTCCAAGGTTCCATTCCCTCATAAACATAAATCTTCAATTGCAAATCAACCAGAGGCCGAGCATAACGCTTTCTTCGCTTGATTGCATCAGCCTCCTCATATATACTTTTGTGATGTTTATGACGAGCAATTGCGAATGTGTGCTTTCCCCGCCAAAGATACCTGTTAAACACAAGTATTGCATTGAGCTTTTTTTCTTTTTTAGGGAAATTTACATACAAAGCACGCAACTCTTATTTATTTATATATCCCAAAATTTTTATATTTACATAAATAGCAGTTTGGTACTTCGAACCTATGCATGAAAATGTGTATTTGACATAATAGTGCTACTTTTTATGTGATATTAAAGATTTGTGTTGGGTGTGCAAATAGGAACGTTATATGTGAATGCATAGGAATTGTGTGCTATGTATGCAAATGCCCCTTTTTTGGTAACNTACTTTTGTGATGTTTATGACGAGCAATTGCGAATGTGTGCTTTCCCCGCCAAAGATACCTGTTAAACACAAATATTGCATTGAGCTTTTTTTCCTTTTTTGGGAAATTTACATACAAAGCAAGCAACTCTTATTTATTTATATATCCCAAAATTTTTATATTTACATAAATAGCACTTTGGTACTTTGAACCTATGCATGAAAATGAGTATTTGACATAATAGTGCTACTTTTTATGTGATATTAAAGATTTGTGTTGGGTGTGCAAATAGGAACGTTACATGTGAATGCATAAGAATTGTGTGCTATGTATGTAAATGCCCCTTTTTTGGTAATTTATTACTAGTATTACTAAATCTCAGAAGCCGTATTAAGAAAATTAATCAACCTTTCAAGAATCAGCAGTGGATCAACAATAAGCTCCATCTTTCCATCAATCCAAATACTATACTGTGCTTGAGGAAATAATCTATGAGTTAATATTTTTGGAACCTTGCCATTTCTTCGAGGTTCATCATATGGTGCATGGTGTAAGGTCACAATTCGCCAAATTCCAACCCACTTTCCATCATTTTTGTCAACTCTAATGCTACCATTTCGCTCCATAAAATTGAGTGATATTTCGTCCACCACCATTAGAAAACAAAAGAGCTTTCGAGAACGAAGACTTATGTTTGTCGGTTGATGGGGAGTATCATAGCCATCAAAAATTCCAGATGCAACCACAAATTTGCATTTCTTAACATACTTAACATCCACCAAATCCATCTCCGCACCGCCATTTTGAATAAATCCACAGTGCACCTAGAAAACTGATGGATTAGGATATAAAGTTATCAGAATATTAAAAAAATAAAAACATAAAGAGGCATTTACATACACACCACGCGACTCTTATGTGTTTATGTATCGAACACCTAAATATTCATGTTTAGATGCATAACATTCAAACCATTAACATTACATCAAAAATACCACTATCACTACATTTATGAAAGTAAAATATACCTTTTCATGCTAGGTTTATGACACCAAGGAGGTATATGTGTAAATATCAAACATTCGCTGTCATATGAAATTATATAAGAATTGTGAGGTATGTATGTAAATTTCCCAAAAATAAAACCGTAAGAGTTAACCAGAAAATGAAACAATATGCTCGGAACCAATGAAGGATCAAGCTATGTCGTGTGTTGATTCTAACGATTAGAAATAACACATTTGGTAACCAGATAAGATTTTAACATTAGCCACCCACTACAAGTTAACAATGAATGAAATCATCTTATGTTGATGGCAATAAAAATGCATAGAAATGATTTATTTAACAACGTTTTTTGGAAGATTTACATACATACCACTCAATTCTTATGTATTTACATGTCTAACATATAAACATTGTTTTTTTACATTTATGCTATCTTACCTATGCATAAAAATGTGTATTTCACTTCTTGAAAAGTTAAAATAGAGGTATTTTTTATGGGATATAAAAGATTTGGGTGCTATAGACGTAAAAAAGCAAAGTTAAGGTGTCGGCCAGTAATGCTCAAAACATTTGAGAGGAGAAACATTAAATTTCCATGGAATTCTTATTTTCCAAATAATAATATCAATAGCAATAATCAGTTCTTTTTTTAGTTTAAGAACATAATTAAACAAGAAAAGGCAAAGAAACACACACGATGCCACAATTCTGTGACGTTATCATGGATCAATAAAGAATAAAAAAAAGCCATTTACATACATACCACCTAACACCTAAACTTTACTTTTTTACATTTATACCACCTAAATCTTTCGTATCATATATAAAATACCACTATTTTAACTTCTAAAATACACATTTTCATGCATAACTAAGGTGGCGTACATGTAAAAATTGAAGTTTAGGTTTTAGGTATGTAAATACATGGGATTTAAGTGGTACGCATGTAATCTTCCAAAAAAATATGTTAATACTTACAATCTATCAAAAAAAATGGGAACTTACCTTCATACTTTTGCTCAATTTAAAACTATCCTCCCTTTCTGACCAGTTTTGGTGCCCCCCAAATAGTGGGGGAAACTGATTATCTATTTTTATGTATGATAATTCTTTTGGAATTATATCCGGAGTTTTATCAGGAATGATTATGGCATCTGGATCATCAGCTAGAGGAATAGAGCAGCCTACAGAAAAAATACTAAAAAGTCAGATCAATACATTACCATTGCTTGAAAGAAATAAGAAGAAACCCAATTGTAGTCCTACGGTGTTGCGCCTTTGGTGCAAAGCCAATTGTATCCAAAATCACAATCACCTTGCTATCCTTATGACAAAGAACTGCAAGAACAAAACATGGAAGATGAATTCTGACTTCGGAAAAAAAATTCAATACAGAACAAAAAAACATAGCACTAGAAACATTTGTATCTACAAAACTAGCATCCCCTTGCACCATCAAAATTCACAATACAAGTCCAATCTTTCTTTCTCTTTTATCAAATTTCCAATAATTGATTATCGCACACATAAATACATGAATTTGGTAATTTAAAGGCACTAGTTTTGTTACCACAGAGGTTTTGAGTGCTATGTTCCAAGACAAAAGTGATAAGTCACTAATATTTCCGCATAATGACATAACGATGCAAAGTTTCTCTGTAACAAGATTCTCTCTGTCGCTTGAGATGTTCAAGACAAAAAGCAACAGCACTAGAAGTTTGAAACTTTAACCACTTATATATATGTTTAAATTAGAATGAAAACCAGGCACTTCATATAGGGTCTACAACGCGATTGGGGCTCCAAAGTCCCGCAGGTGGTTGAGGCACTGATTGCTTACAATTTCATTGTCTCGGGCACATGGCAACATCCACAAAAGTGGTGATTAATGCTACCAGAATATGGTATCATTGATTGCTACCAAGCGCTAGCGAAGGAATACTTTGTCATTATGTACGAGAGCGGGTTGCTTCGAAGGACTTATCTGAAAAGGAAGTAGATAGGTTGCGCTCGTTCACGAGTAATGATAAATGTAATATGTTTGAAAGACTGCTTTAATCTTGGATTAAGCAGCACTTGTTTTGAGAAATTTGCCAATGAATTTGAAACGGAGTTAGAGGCAGGGTGTATATATGAAGGACTGAGTTATAAAATAACTTTAAAAACATTAAATTTGATCTATGTGAAGCTCCAGTATTGCTGTATCAGATTTTTAATAGCTATTTCAGGTTCAAGCAGATGCATTGGCTACTGATGTAGGGTTGGTTCTTTCACAAAATGGTAGATCATATGTGTTCTTTAGTGAAGGGTAAAAGAAAACAATGGCTCCATTAGCAGAATGTTTTTTTTGTCTTAAACTTTGGCGGGATATTCACTTATTCACCATCTCCTAGAAAGATGTATTTCATGTCAAACTTATAGGGGAAAGACTCCAAAACACTGGCCTTTCTCTGCCATTACCCATTCCTTAAACAATTTGGGAAGACTTCAGTCCATATTCTGTTCTAGGCCTTCCCAATACAAAATGGAGATTCAACTCGGTCATTGTTGTGGAGCATCATTCTGAAGAAAATCTCACTTTGTGACTCGTAAGAAGGCGTAAGGTGCTCTTAATGTCGCTAGAATCTTGTTTAGAGACAATGAACGTAGATATTAAATTTATGACTTGTCTTTTGCTAGAGTTATGAAATAGATTCACACCGAACTTCGTATGCATATCAACCTCAAAAGGAAGGCCAGGCTGGAGTGGTAAGAGAAACAACTAATAATATGTTTTGATGTTTAGTCAGAGAAAAATCAAAGCAATGGAATGAAATACTATGTCACATTGAATTTGCATACAATTCTATCGTAAATTGATCCAATAGAAGGTCCCCGTTTAGTGTTTTTTATACTAAGCTCCCAAATCATAAAATGGACCTTATTGGTTTACCAAAAACACACAGCAATGCAGCAGAAAGCTTGGTTAGCGACTTCAAGTCAATGCTCCAAGATATAAAAAAAAAGTGTATATTAGTAACTAGTCCTACAAACACCAAGTGGATAAAAAGAAAAGGTTTAAAGAGTTTAAGGACAGTGATCTGGTCATCATTCACTTATGAAAGGAGTGATTACCTGTGGGTATTTATTCCAAAATGAAGTGAAGCAAGTTTGGCCCCTTGCATATTGCTCGGAAAATCAATAATAATGCTTACATCATTTCTCTTATGACTGGATTGAACAGTTATCACATCTTCAACCTCTCTGATACTTATGAATATGATTCTCCTAACGATGTTATCATGCCAAAACTCGAGTTGAGTTCTTTTAAAGTGGAGGAGAATATGGTTTAAGACAGATCATAGTGGCAGATACACACAGCAGAAGAGGCATAGGGGCCCGATGGCAGCTTTTAATTGATTATCATTGTTGCTAAACTTTATTATTATACCTTAGTGTTTCATTTAGGAGTTGACACTCATGTCGCAGGGAGTTTAAATAAAATTTCTAGAAGACGTGACAGCTTTTTAGATACACTTTACTGAGAAATCATAACAGATTTATTCCATCTTTTCCCTTCTTCCTCTAGTTTGTCCTGGGTTAA
>JXCR01140677.1:45301-57861 GCA_002079205.1 Phalaenopsis hybrid cultivar | reverse complement strand
GTAATACAGATCAATTGAAGCACAATCTAAGAACAAAAGGATTATAGTGGCTCAGCATCAATCGAAGCCTAGATCACAATCGAAGCCTTTCATTGTAAGTCCTTGTGGGATTATTCCACATACTGAGATTCAACCCCATAAACACTTCCGTTTCAAAAAAATATAACGAAAATATTATAAATAAATTTGCGAAGATAAAGCAAGGCAATCTAATTGTAAAGATTCAACTGGTATCTCTTACATGCTGTCTTTTCAATTATGTTCTTACATGAGAAATGAGAAAGATTATCTCATTGCCTTGAAGTTATAACATGATAAATTTAAGAAAGTTTTACATACATACCACTCAATTTCTATGAATTATCCAACATATCCCTGCCTGCCAATCTCCTCAACTCTAAAAGAGGAATGATGCCCAAAGGCAAATAAGATAAGGCTGTCCTGGCTAACCAATGACCGCTGCCGAAAAGCAAAGTAGACAGACTTTTGTTTCTTTAAATAAATATATTAAAGCACCTTTCAAGTAGTATTTGGGTGCTAGTTTTCATTTTAAGAACCTGTAATGCATAAAACAGCGGTTGCCCTTGTATGAAGCAGCGGTTTCCCTTGAAGTCATGGACAATCCAAGTTGCTTAATCGCTGTGGCACGTGAATAGGGCAATTCTTTGAACCACCATAACATAATTGTACTTGTTAATTTGTAAAACCGGCACGGACTCCTCCATATGAGAATCAATCAAAAAGTACATTAAAAAAAATGACATTCCTCATTAAAACATGCAAAACAAGTTAAACCTCACACATCCTGCACAATTTATCAGATAAAGCTATTTCACTGCAATATTCTATACTTCCTTTTCACAATTTGGAAGAACACATTCAAACCTAGAAATTTCTCCTCATATTATTTGCCAAAGATGCATCTCTTAGAACAAAACCAACAACAACACCTCCAACACAGCTGGTCGATCACAAGCTCGTTGAAGTCCATAATTATGAATCTTAATTTCTAGCTAATGCCAGACCAATAGCACTTCTTCCCCCAAAACTTCCAAGAAACTAAATGCAACCAGACTCGCTCTGATGTATGAAGAGATCATCGGTATATCTATCTAGTCAACCACACAATGACATCACACATAAAACAAAGAGAAAACACTCTTCAATATGTGATTCTTCAGCCACATAAACTAATAAAATGCCAATAACAATAAAAAATAAAAATAAGAAGCTGCAAAAATTTCATAAACTGATAAAATGCCCAACTACTTGTATTTGCCCAAGACATTAATCGATTAGCTTTGCTAGTGCAAGATGAGTTGCCTTATTGAATCCCCTGCACCCCAAAAAACTGTGCATAACATAGCTTTCCTTCATTTGATTAACAGAAGTGAAATGGGTTAGTGAATAGGAAATCGTACGGGAGAGGAGCTTGAGCGCACAGTCTAGGGCAGGGAATCACACAAGGAAGGGGAGACATGCGAAGGCTTCAATGCAGGGGAGATTGCGCGGCTTGGGAAGATCGTGACATAGGACGGAGGAGCCTAGTAGGAATACTTACCACGGTAGGGAGTCAAAGTAGGGATCCTTCATATGATTGAGAAGACGTTGAGTGCTCGGGCTTGGGATCGCAAAGGCTAGGACAGTCAAACTAGGTTCGGCTTCGACAAGTTGAAACGCAGGCAGCGGCGAAGAGAGGTTCAAACAAGCGAAAAAGATAGGTTTGCGATTATCTGCCTCGCTTCGTGGATTCGTTGTTGGTCGGGGAAGAAGGCGCAGAGGCCGTGGGGTTGGGGACAACAGACGAGATGGCGAGCGGAAATGATCTTGCAGGGGCAATTTAGAAAAATGGCGACACTAAAGCTGGGGTCGTTGGGTCGATCCCGCGGCCGGCTTTTCGCTCGCTTTCGCGTCGTTCGACCGCGAAGTTGGGTGACAAACAGTATGTTGTGAGATAATGTACTTCCTGATAGCCAAGAAGTATGACTCTTCCCACAGACGGCGTCAATTGTTGTGAGATATGTACTTCCTGGTGAAGTATGGATCTTCCCACAGACGGCGCCAATTGTTGTGCGATATGTACTTCCTGGCATAAAATTGAGACACCACAGACGGCGCCAATTGTTGTGAGATATGTACTTCCTGGCATATAAATGAGACGAAAAAAAATACAAATCAAACAAGGTGTTTACGTGGTTCGATCCAACTGGATCTACGTCCACGGAAGGGAATCAATCAAATAGTTCACTAAGACTCCAACTGGATCTACGTCCACGGAAGGGAATCAATCAAATAGTTCACTAAGACAAAAGAAATGGAGAATACATAGCTTATACATAGAGATGAAAGTAAACCAGATCGTTTACGTGGTTCATCCAACTGGATCTACGTCCACGGAAGGGAATCAATCAAATAGTTTACTAAGGCAAAAGAAATGGAGAATACATAGCTTATACATAGAGATGATCCCTCATACTTCCCTACGGCCTCCCTCTCAAGCGACACCTTGATACAAGGCCTCAAGATGCTCTTCTCCTCTCTAACTCTATAGCTATTCTCTCATCTGTTGTGGTAGCTTAAGATCTCTTCTCCCTTGCTCTCATAAGCCTCACACCCTTAAGATTTCTTCCCTTGCTCTCATAAGCCTCACACCCTTAAGATTTTTTCACTTGCTCTCCTTTCTCTCCTCCTTTGTGATAGCTTAAGATCTCTCTCTCCTCCTCTCTAGCTCTCTAGCTATTCTCTCTTCCTTTGTGGTAGCTTAAGATCTCTTCCCTTTCTTGCTCTCCTAAGCCTCACACCCTCTCTATTTATAGAAGCAAGAGAGTGGTAGGTGGGAGGTATGTGGGAGGTAGGTGGGCGGTAGGTGGGAGGTAGGTGAGATATGGTAGGTGAGCGGTACCACATTACAAAAGTGTCCTTTTACCTTATTCATTAATTGGGGGTTAAAATAACACAGTAAATATTTGCGGTATTGGGCTGTGCCGCACGAAAAAAGCGGCGCCAAAGGGACCCTATGTTTGATAGTTAGGTTGACCGTACCGTCCCTGCATTTTACTGCTTCAAAAGTGGAAATGTCCAAAATAGCTTTCAGTGTCCTAATGATCTTGGTCAATTTAGCTCATGTCGCTGGAATTAGGGGTAATGAAAGGAAGCAATGAGATCTTCACAATAATGTAGTCGAAGTTTCTATTTGCGTACAATAATCCCAAACTCTTCAGTAATGAATCCTATTTTGAAAAACCATCAAAGACTCCTCTCTCAAGTAATACCATCCAACAAGGCATGAATTCTATCGATAGATGCAGTTAACAATTAAACTTTTCTCGGCATCCAATTTGATGATCCCACCACTCGGATAGTCGATTACTTCGACATTGTCGCCGGTAAGGAGTTAGAAACATCATTTTTGCTATTCTCTTCACAGGTAATGTTGATGGCCGCCCTCTTTCACTGCAGAGGAGACCCTCTGCTTCCTTGTGAAAATGGCCTCCCTTCCAGATGAGTTTATTGCAGTCTTTTATATTAAAAAGTTATAACTAGTACCATCACCAAGCACATAAAAGATTTTCTATTTGAACGATGGATAGAGTATAACAACCTCGACTTTATACCACTATTTTTTCTAAGGTTATTTTTAAGGAAACTTTTATGAATGAAATTCACTCATGGTTACATATGTGCAGTCTAATAAGTGTGCTCCTCTTTTTTAAAATTATCTTATGATGTCTTAGCTAAAATTAAAATTTTAGTAATGTTACAATAGCCTTGTAAGTTTTTATGTGTTAAATTTTAGTCTCATACTTTATAGAAGTGTCAAATTAATCTCATTTTGTTTAAATTGTGGCTGAAATAATCTTAAGTGTGGATTAATTTAGGCCATTAGAACAATATACTAGTGATGTGTGCTGGAAAATCCGAGGCGGTAGAGTAACGGATTTTCGTTTTAACGTTGTACGAGAATTCAGCACACACAAAGATGAAAGAGAAAACAAGTAGTGATGACTATAAACTTTTATGTGGAAAACCCGGAAAAGAAAAAATCAAGAGGCCTGACACAATTACGAAAATCCACTATTGATTGATAATTATTGCCTAGCTTACTGCCTAATTCAGCGGTCTTTGATCGCCATTTATCATGCAGGAGAAGTACGATTGGTCTATAGCTTGGGAGGGAGACATTTTTTTTATTATTATTTTCTTTCTATTTTTATTTTTAAATTTTTTGATTGCAGGTGATTTGAATCCGGAAGAACCGGAGAACAGCTAATTGACATCTTGCATTTATCTTGGTTTTCTCGTCGTCGAACATAAAAAAAAATAAAGAAAATGAAAAATGGTGAATTCAAGATTTAAAAAGTAGGCCACACAAGCTATAGATTTAAAAATAAATAAATAAATAATAATAATAATAATAATAAATAAATAAATAAATAAATAATAATGGAATGTACTGCAAACAATGGTAAAAACTAATCTTGTAAAGTGTGCTGACCAAGTCACATATTCCTTCGACATGATTCCTAAAATTATTCTCAAGTCACGTTAAAATGAGTTGGGTGACATCTCCCTGCTACATTATGTCTGCAAGAGAAGAAATTGATGAAGATCACGATAAAATATGTCAGAAACAAAAGCTTCCGAGAAAGGAATTAGCAGCAGCATTCATGGCTTCTCTGCTGTTCCTCCTCCTGATCATCAAAACTTCAGCTGCTGAAAATGACGACTTCTTCTTCTACAATGGATTCAGCAGCGAAGATCTGCTTCTTGATGGCATTGCCGGCATCGCACCAAACGGGCTGCTGATCTTGACCAACACAAGCAAGTACATGCAGAGCCACGCGTTCCACAAGAGGGTAATCCGATTCAAGAACGCATCAGATGGCAGGCTCAACTCCTTCTCCACCTGTTTCGCTTTTGCGATTGTGTCGGAGTACTCTGATGTTGGCGGCCATGGCCTTGCTCTCGTGATCTCCCCAACAAGAGGCCGCCCTGGAGCCTTCCCTGTCCAATTCCTTGGACTCTTCAACTCGTCCAACAATGGAAACTCCTCTAATCATGCGGTGGCCGTTGAGTTGGACACCCTGAGCAACGTCGAGTTCGAAGATATAAATAACAATCATGTTGGCATCGATATCAATGGTTTGAAATCGGTGGCTGCTGCTCCGGCTTCATATTTTCTAGGGGCAAATGAAGGGTATGACAACTTGACTCTTCTCAGTGGGAAGCCTATGATGGTTTGGGTGGAGTATGATGGTCAGGATATGAAGCTCAATGTAACAATCTGTCCAATTAATGTACCCAAGCCAAGTATTCCTCTTATATCTCTGTCACTTAATCTCTCTCTGATTATCTACGACACTATGTACATTGGTTTTTCTTCTTCATCCGGCTCCATCAAAACGTCTCATTATGTGTTGGGCTGGAGCTTTAAGCTCAACGGGCAAGCCCGACGGCTCAATCTTACTACTCTTCCTTCACTTCCAGCACCCATACGAAGAAAAAGCAAAGCTTTACATGATAAGCTATACATATTAGCTGTTGTGTTTATGCTGGTTACGGCCATGGGAATCGCTTATGTTGTAGCAACGAGGATCATATATGCTGAAGTTGTGGAAGAATGGGAGGTTGAGTTCCAGCATCAGAGGCTCTCTTACAAGGACCTTTACAAGGCCACCAAGGGCTTCGGAAAAGATGAACTTTTGGGAATTGGAGGCTTTGGTCGGGTGTATAAAGGGAAATTGACCATGTCCACAAATACTGAAATTGCAGTCAAAAGAATATCACATGATTCAAGTAAAGAGATGAGAGAAATAGTTTCAGAGATTGTCAGCATCGGTCAACTTCGTCATCCAAACTTGGTCCAGCTTCTCGGCTACTGCAGGCGCAAAGGGGAGCTCCTGCTTGTATATGAATTCATGTCCAATGGAAGCCTGGACAAGTTCATCTTCGATGACACCGGCAAGAAGAAACTTAACTGGGTGCACAGGTTCCAAATCATAAAAGGCGTGGCTTCAGCGCTTTTCCACTTGCATGAGGAGTGGGAAAAGGTGGTCATTCACCGAGATATCAAATCCAGCAACATCTTACTAGATGATGGTTTTAATGCAAAAGTTGGGGACTTTGGCATCTCAAGATTATACGACCATGGAAGTGATCCGAATACAACTAACGTAATCGGAACCATTGGTTACATTGCTCCGGAGCTAAGCAAAAATGGCAGAATAACAACCTCCACAGATGTGTACGCATTCGGGGTGTTTCTGCTTGAAGTCGCGTGTGGAAGAAGACCAATTCTGCAGGAAGCTTCATCAGATGTTCTGAATTTAGTGGACTGGGTATCAAAAAACTGGAAAAGAGGGATCATTCTGGAGAGCAGGGATGTTAAACTGGGTAATGATTTTAAGTCCGAGGAGATTGAATTGGTTTTGAGGCTAGGGTTGCTCTGCTCGCACCCATTGCATAATTTGAGACCAAGCATGCGCCAGGTGGTACAAATACTGACGGCAGATGGCGCACAACAACTACAGGTATTCATGACTGAGCAAGAGGAGAATCTTTATGGTTCAGGCAGAATTTGCGACTTATCTGCAGCAACATACACTTCTCCACAACAGTCAGAATCTAGTAAATTGTTCATGAATTCATAGCTGAAGAAACAGGTAACGTCATCTGTTTTTATGTTTTTTCTTTCTGCACATTATTCTTTTGTGGGATGAGGGTGGTTCATCTTTGCAATCTGTGAAATAAGATACCAAAGCCAAAGAAACGAAGTGGTTCCAGTTTTGAGTTTAGATTGACTATAGTGGGTTAAAAAGTTGTCTGCTCATCAGAATGATCAGGATTTCTGAAGTGAATTGGTTTGAAAATCAAAATAGACTGAATACACCGTTAGACTATTGAATTAGTACTAATTTTAGAGGAATAGATAGTTCGTTTGAATAGTTCAAAATCCTTGAGAAAATCATGTATCTCTAATATGTGAGCTATATTCTAACAACTCTCTATACTACCCTTACATATAAACATATAGTGAGCTACACCGTTAAGTGGAGGGAATACTAACATTTATTTACACTCTATGTATAAAGAGACAAATGGCATTGATGCACTCATGTTCCTGAATTTATCTCCTACTCTCTGCCTTTACTTGATCTCATTTTTGTGGTAGATCAAGTCATTTTTTTACTTTCCAAGTACAATCTTCTAAGATTGATTGAGAATATTGAAACTGAAAAGTAATCACTTGAAACCTCATATATCCGATTCGAATAAAAAATAGATTATGCGTGTGAAATAGAAACATAATTTTGGCAGTATTATAAGCACACACAAAACCCATCAGATAGAAATGTCTGCCCCGCCAACCACATTTGTTAGGTATGACTGATATATCATATAAGGGTCAGATGCTGGAGCAGAATGGAGCGAGCAGCAGAAGAATCTGTCCAACCTGAGGAGTTTCGTTATGTGGGGGAAACGCCCTGCGGTACGGTACATGGGTAATTTTATAATTACAAATTATACTTCAAAGTTTATTCCAGGGCTATATATATACTTGTTTGTAACCCTATGGAGTATTCTGTATTCTTGTGACCCTTTTTCTAGAGTTGAAAGAAAGGCCGTCGCTCTGCTCTCGAGGACGTAGGCAACTTTGCCGAACCTCGTTAAATCTCTGTGTGTTCTTCTAGATTTGTGTCAATTCTTATTTTCCTTCGCCCTAATTTCTCAACAAGATTCATTACATAATTAATTTCATAGTCGTAGCAGTATTCATAAGTGTTGTGAGATATACACTAGTTGATGTGGTATATATATAAATCAAACAGAAGAACGATTAACGAAGCGAAAAATAGAACGAGAAAAATTCACATCATAAAACAGTAACACAGCATAACACACAGATTTACGTGGTTCGGCAAATTGCCTACGTCCACGGAGTTGCAAAGGATTTTATTACTTGAGGAATTTACACCAGTCGATCGTCTTGACTTACTAGAGGAATTTCTCACTTCGTTGCTCTCTCTTCTTCTCTCTATTTTTCTCTCTCTACACCGAGATACACTGAAGAAACTTTATATTGAGATATACTGAAGAATATAAACTTACAAGAGAAATAAACATAATTTCTCTTCTGCTACNGGCGCTCCGCAAGAATGCATCGAATTGCGAACCTGGCGAAGCGACGAGCGAAGTCGCTTCACGCATGCGCGAGAGCAGGCGGAAGCAAGGATCGAACTCCAGCTAACAAATCTCCCACTTGGAGACTGATACACAAACTACAACATATCTTTCCTCGGTCTGATATCCTCCACTGGCGGCGTCACCCTTTTATTTAAATATGAATCATCCACCTCTGCAACTCAAAGCATCTGTCTTCACTCCAGAAGACCAACTGAAGCTGTGCACTACTTCAATTTCTTAATAGTAACACCCTCAATCATCATATCAGCAGGGTCCAAATATGCTTGCTCCTCCAAGCTATTTCCTAGATTACTCTTATCTCTGCTTACAACTCCCACTGCATGGGCAATATCATGTTTATGCTGAAAGCCTTTTTCAACAAGTCTAGTATTGCACTTCTTACCGCCATTATGCTCAGTCTTTACTCTGGTACACCCACTTTTTCTGTAATGTCTTATGCCCTGCTGGAAATTCTGTCAGCTCCCACTTGCTCAAAATTTCATCTTGCAAGATTTCTTCATAGCTCTGTGATTCTTCACCATCTGTTTGTGAAACAATAGGAATGGGTGCCCCAGACCCACTCTCATCTTCAATTTCATCATCAACAGAACCATCAACAATAATGCATCCTATATTTCTTCAGATACCACATTTGAACTATCATTCTCCATATTCTTGAGATTCTTGTAGCTTCTCTTTAAGTGGCTAGTCTTGCCACAATTCTAACAGGTTGTTTGTTGACCGGACTTTGATTTTGATCTCCATTTATTTGAGTTGTTGTCATGTCATCTCCCTCTGAAGTCAACATTTAGTGTCAAACTCGTACATGAGATATGACTAGAATATATCCTGCATACCTCTTCAGCCAAAATCAAATCACGAATATCATCACATTTCAGTTTAGATTTACCTGCAGAACTGCTAACTATCATCCTCTTCACCTCTCAATTATTTGGCAACGATGCCAACAATATCAACGCACATATCTTATCATCAAAATCAATTTCAACAGACAACAATTGATTTGTAAAAGTATTGAAATCATTCATGTGTTGAGCAACAGAAACACCTTCTGTCATCTTCAAGTTGAATAACTTATTCATCAAGTACACCTTGTTATTCGTTGATAGCTTTTCACACCTACCTGATAAGGCTGCCATGAGATATGCAGTTGTCCTTATCTTAATGACGTTGTGTGCAACGGACATCGATGGGGTCAATTGAACCCCAGAAATTGTCGATCCAACAAATTTCATTAGCCTCATCCATTATTTTAGGCATTTTCCCCAATAACAGAAGATGAAGTTTCTTCACATAGAGATAGTTTTTTATCTGCATCCTTCAATAACCAAAATCTGTGTCATCAAATTTCTTGATCCCTAAAACCTTCACTTCATCTGCAACCATCATTCTTCTGCAAATCCGAACAAAGCTTTGATACCAGTTGTTGTGATAAGATATACACCGGTTGATGTAATATATACATAAATCAAACAAGAGAACGATCAATGAAACGAAAAAGAACGAGAAAAATTCACACCAGAAAACAGTGACACAATGGAACACATAGATTTACATGGTTCGACAAATTGTCTACCTCTACGGAGTTGCATAGGATTTTACTACTTGAGAAATTTACATCAGTCGATCGTCTCGACTTACGAGAGGGGTCTCTCACTTCATTGCTCTCTCTTCTTCTCTCTATGTTCTTCTCTCTCTACACTGAGATACACCAAAGAAACTCTACACCGAGATACACCAAAGATGATAAACTTATAAGAGAAATAAACCCAATTTATCTTTTGCCACAAGCCACTAAGAAGAAGCCAAGGGAGAACAATCTTCTTCTTTTTTTTTTCTTCTTCCTTCTTCCGCAAGGAACTACTTGTTGCACTTCTCTTCTTCTATCCCGAGGAAACCTTCCTCTATCCCGAGGAAGCCCGAAGAAGATCACAAAAAACCGTGACTCTACATTTTCTTCCTCTTCTGTTCGCAACTTAAAGGAAACGGAGGGCGGCGTCGTTTCGCAAACCTGGAGGCGGGAACAGTTCGTGAAACTACAAAGTCAAAATTACGACCTTTCACAAGCAGAAATAGGGGCGAGAGCGGGTTCTTTGTGTGAATGCGTCGATTCAAGAAACTGGTGAAGCGACGCGCGAAGTCGCTTCACGTGCGCGGGAGCAGGCGTAAGCAAGGATCGGGCTCTAGCAAACAATAAGCACCAATTTTTAGGACATAAAGACATGATATAGGTCATATTTAATTGCTTGGCAAATCCACCGTGCATCCGTACACCACTTACATCAATTTACTGCATGAAGAGGAATCATGGTTATTTACCGTCGAGTGATCCCGACTGTTCTTATGCAACAGTATAACAATGTATGCAATTATATTCTCCACTTATCTTTATTACTTTGCAACAATACCAAAAAATTGATCCTAAAGAAAATAAGAATTTTATTTTTTAATTTATATATATATTGGGATACTACGCAAATATACATATCATTATCAAGTAATATAAGATTTTTTGATTAAGCCCGTAATATCTAACCCACAATGATTGTTCAAAATATGCACTATTAAGTAACAAACTTCTATTTTAAAAAGAAAATTACTTAAACTAAAGATATTATCACAGTAATTAAATTCAATTTTTTTTTGTATTTTTGATATTTTGACAAAACAATAATAACTTCTAAAAATAACTTGAGTTTTTGTAAGATAAGAAGCACTAAATATGAAATATTTCTTTTCTTATCATGAATTAGTAACAAGTATAAGAATTCTGTTGTGAAAGTATGCAAAATTGTGTTGTGTCAAATTTGAGCAATATTATTCTTTACTCTTATTAGAGATGCTAAAATAACATTGGCTAATTTAAAGTTTAAATAGTTCTGAAGACTGGCTATACAGGGAATAAACTAGCTCTCACTCTAGAGTTCCCTCGATTCCCTCCACCTGTGGGCTAACATCTCATATCAAAACCTAAAACAATAAACCAAGTTGGGGGGCTTTAACCTGTCACATTAAAGTCCTCTAACTCTACACCCTTCATAGATTATTTTCTTATTTATTTGCACTCAATCATATGAATTACATTTTCATCTATACAATTTCATGTGATTCTTTCCAATTGTTGACTGTGACAATATCATCCCGGTTCTTACATGATTTCACAACAAATTTTAACATCTTGATGGGCCAAATCAAGAAGTAAATGAAGTACATGAAGTTAAATCATCAAAACTTCTTCTAATATTAAAGATCAATACTCTCCACAACTTCCATCCAATACTTTAATTACTTATCATTTTAAGGAAAAATATAATGAAAACTACTCAGAATTCATGGAGAAAACAAAACCACACTTCAGTTTAAAAGCAGAAATCATTGTCAAACCAACAAGAAGTCTCAATTAAAATTAAATGTAGTAATAAAAAGATAAAAACTTATCTCAAATCTTCCACATAACTCTTAAAGTTCTTTTGAATCTCTTCTCTTCTTACAATATTATTAACTCTCTAAAACTAGAAACTAAAACTAAAATAAAAGTAGATATTGGTGTTTTACAGCCTCTCTCAGAAATCACAGCAAAGAAGAATCTAAAAGAAACACTTAAAAAGACTAGAAGCAGCCCTTGAGGAGACTAGAAGCAGCACACCTCAAAAGTCCCAAGCCTCTCTTTTTATAATTTTCCAAGAGGTGCCTAGATATTTCTTCAAAATGTGTCCAAATTTGATGTATTCTCTAAAGGATGCATCATTTCACAAGTTTTTTAACCATATTTCATTTCTAGTGTTCATAACCACTCTCTTTAGCCAATAGGTGTCTCAAATGTCCCTTCGAAATTCGTCAAAATGAGTTAACCCGTCAAGTAAATGTCACTAGCGCTTAAGCGCCGGGTCTCTGACGCTTAGGTGCGGCCTTCTCTGTTTCACCGGTGTTTAGACGCCAAAATACTTTTGTACCATTTTTACATTTTTGCTCAATGTTTGATCATTTTTCACTTCTTTTGCCATTTTTCACTTTTTTAATTGTACCTGAAGAAAAAACACACAAATATCTTTCATTAAAGCGCAATATTTCAAAAATAAGTATAAAAATGTGTATAAAAGCACTATATAATTTAGATATATCATCGAGCTCAATAACCTCATGCTAGAGCAATCTACTGTCAGTATTCTTTATCATAAAAATAGCAAAATTTGGTCTGGGAACTATGCTCTGTACAAAAACTTGATCACTGCATGCTCCAATAATCTTCCCAGGTCCAAAAAGCAGAACAAGTAAAACATCTGCATAAAAACTCTTTCACAGCATCCAACAAAAGTTAAAATGAGTGATAACATGATGAGGCACAGGAGTTGCAG
>JXCR01140677.1:2584-34306 GCA_002079205.1 Phalaenopsis hybrid cultivar | reverse complement strand
ATTCTATAGGTCTGAATTAGGCGATTTATAAGAAGGTAGAAATAAGCAAATGAAGCTGTAGGTTAATCTAACTTGTCAATTTGTTAGGTGGCTTTAATGGATCTGTGGTTATATACATTGGGATTATTGATGGGCTTTGAATCGTACGATCATTCAGAGGTCCACTAATCTTTCTTTTGAATTTTTACCATTTATTCCATTGTGGGTCGTGATCACCAATTATCTATATAAGATACAAATTACTAAAATTTTACATTTATATTTATACCTCCTGAATTTTTAATATAACATTAAGAAAATACTAAATTTTAACTGACATGTAAGTAAGAATTAAAGTCAGCTGTTAATACCAAAATTTGGGCGGCGTAAGAATAAATATTTGTTAGGTATGACTCATAATACCGGAATTTGGAGTCTCTTAGAATGAAAAGATGTCTCTTTGAATTGAAGAGTTGTGTCTCTTGGAATTTAGTGGGTTGAGGGGGATCAGAGCGAGGTCGCAGTGGAAGCGTGGTGACCCAACCCACATTGGTGCATAAAAAATTTCATGATATATTTCTCCTAGGGGGTTGGATATTTGCCAAGTTGGAGATTTGTTAGGTATGACTCATATATCATAAATGGGGCAGATGCTTCAGCGGAGTGGAGCCCACGAGTAAAATTCAATGTAAATTATAGGGCGCAGCGGAAGCGTGGTGGCCCAACCCACATTGGTGCATAAGATACTCCATGATATATTTCTCCTAAAGGGCTGGATATTCGTCAAGGTGGAGATTTGTTAGGTGTGACTCATATATCATAAATGGGACAGATGCTTGAGCGAAGTGGAGCTCACGAGCAGAGTTAAGCGGAAGGATCTGTCCAATCAGGGGAGTTTCATTATGTGGGTTGGGGGTGCGGGGGCTACACCATGTTGTTTGGTACATGGGTAATTTAAACAATTACATATTGTATTATACGGTTATATATATGTCATAGTTGTAACCCTATGTGAGTCTCTGAGTCTCCGAGTCTTCGAGAGCTGAATCTTATATTCTGTATTCTTTTCTGAATATTGAAAAAGAATGTCACTGCTCTGCTCCCGATGATATAGGCATATTTGCCTAACCNGGTGGCTTTAATGGATCTGTGGTTATATACATTGGGATTATTGATGGGCTTTGAATCGTACGATCATTCAGAAGTCCACTAATCTTTCTTTTGAATTTTTACCATTTATTCCATTGTGGGTCATGATCACCAATTATCTGTATAAGATACCCAATACTAAAATTTTACATTTATATTTATACCTCCTGAATTTTTAATATAACATTAAGAAAATACTAAATTTGAACTGACATGTAAGTAATAATTAAAGACAGTTGTTAATACCAAAATTTGGGCGGCGTAAGAATAAAGATTTGTTAGGTATGACTCATAATACTAGAATTTGGAGTCTCATGGAATGAAGAGATGTTTCTTGGAATTGAAGAGTTGTGTCTCTTGGAATTTAGTGGGTTGGGGGGATCAGCGAGGGCGCAGCGGAAGCGTGGTGGCCCAACCCACATTGGTGCATAAAATACTTCATGATATATTTCTTCTAAGAGGCTGGATATTCGCCAAGGTGGAGATTTGTTAGGTATGACTCATATATCATAAATGAGACAGATGCTTGAGCGAAGTTGAGCTCATGAGCGGAAGGATCTGTCCAATCATGGGAGTTTCATTATGTGGGTTGGGGGTGTGGGGGCTACACCCTGCTGTTTGGTACATAGGTAATTTAAATAATTACATATTGTATTATACGGTTATATATATGTTATGTTTGTAACCCTATGTGAGTCTCTGAGTCTCCGAGAGCTGAATCTTATATTTTGTATTCTTTTCTGAATATTGAAAAGGAAGTCACTGCTCTGCTCCCGATGATGTAGACATATTTGCCTAACATCATAAATCTCTGTGTGTTCTTCTGGATTTGTGTCGATTCTTGTTTTTCTTCGCCCTAATTTCTCGACAGATATGTAAATACATAAAAACTAAAAGACATGCATGTAAATGCCCCCCAAAAGTAGCTAAAAAGTAGAGAGTGACTGCTCTAATAATATAATCTTAAATAAACAAAAATATATATAAATTTTTTAATCNTTTTCTTCGCCCTAATTTCTCGACAGATATGTAAATACATAAAAACTAAAAGACATGCATGTAAATGCCCCCAAGTAAAAGTAGCTAAAAAGTAGAGAGTGACTGCTCTAATAATATAATCTTAAATAAACCAGAATATATATAATTTTTTTAATTTGAATTTTAAGTGTTGCCTTGAATTTGTGCCTAACTCATTAAAATAATATTTAATCTTAAATTTTATATTTCCATTCTCTACCAAAACAATGAGACTCTCTATTTCATTTTATTTTTTAAACATTGGGAAATATTCTATGTTTGCTTATGCTTATTTCCTTGGTTAGGTGCTCTAACTCAACCAACATAGCAATGTATGGCCAATTGAAAGTTAGCCACAAGTGAGAGGTCCCCAGGACTTTGAAGATTCATCCCCCCCTTTAATTCTAAGCCTCTCCACGCCTCACCATTACCGAAAAATTATTCCATACGGATCGGGCACCGCACGCAGCTTGCGTGCGGTGCCCGATTCGGACCGTAGATCACCTGATCTACGGTCCCGATGTATTTCGGTGGGTCCTACCTAATTTTTTTTTTATATAAAAAAACAGAAATAATTCTGGCCGTAGATTACCGTAATTTACGGCCATGATCCGACAACGCATGCAGAGATGCATGCGATGTTCGCACGCAATAATCGCCCCACCACTACCTACAAGGCTGATTATTTTTTCCTTCAATTTTTAAATTAATCATTATACCATACATTTCTTATATAATTACATAATTAACATTTAGACTTTCACATTTCTACACTCACTCAAATTTGTGACATCACATCAGAAGTACCGCCAAATCTCATTAATGATAAATTATTGGGTCTATGGGGCCAACTATCTGCATCCCGAGGGGAGCCTTTAGTAGCTGTTTCCATATCCTGATGTCATTGGCTTATACGAGCCCACGTCTAGCTCTCTATTTTAATTTTAATTATATTTATATTAAATATTCTTTTCTGACAGAGAGATGAGCATTGGGATTATTTTATTTATTTATTTATTTATTTATTTATTTATTTATTTATGTATATGTACGAAGACAAAATATATAAAATAAATTTAAATTTATGGTGATAATTTTAAAAATGTCGCCAGTTTATATTCATTTACGACAATAACGTGTTTTTTCTGCACAATGATTGGACATATAAATAAATAAAAATGTGTATTTTTATATAAAAAAAAAGAGCATTTGCATTACATATCACCCAACTCATTCACATATTTAACAGTTAAACTTTTACATATCATATAAAGAATATCATCATTTTAATTAAGGATGTGCATTATTTGATCAAAACCAAAAAATCAGCTAAAGATTAAAGGTTCATTTGATAGATTTTATTATTATTTTTTTTTTATTATTGCTATTATATTATTTCCATTAATTTAATAAGCATTCAAGCCCATTAAAAAATGTAGTCCAATNCATATCACCCAACTCATTCACATATTTAACAGTTAAACTTTTACATATCATATAAAGAATATCATCATTTTAGTTAAGTAAGGATGTGCATTATTTGATCAAAACCAAAAAATCAGCTAAAGATTAAAGGTTCATTTGATAGATTTTTTTATTATTATTTTATTATTATTGCTATTATATTATTTCCATTAATTTGATAAGCATTCTAGCCCATTAAAAAATGTAGTCCAATTATTATTAAAAAAATAGTTTTCAATATTAATAACATTTTTTTACAAAATATTAGTGTTCTGGCTGCAATAAATTGTCATTTATTCTTTTGAGAAAAAAATTANCATACGGATCGGGCACCGCACGCAGCTTACGTGCGGTGCCCGATCCGGACAGTAGATCACCTGATCTACGGTCCCGATGTATTTCGATGGGTCTCACCTAAAATTTTTTTTTTATATAAAAAAACAGAAATAATCCTGGCCGTAGATCACCATGATCTACGGCCAGGATCGGACAATACATGCAGAGATACATGCAGTGTCCGCACGCAATAATCGCCCCACCACTACCTACAAGGCTGATTATTTTTTCCTTCAATTTTTAAATTAATCATTAAGAACCATACATTTCTTATATAATTACATATTTAACATTTAGACTTTCACATTTCTACCCTCACTCAAATTTGTTACATCACATCAGAAGTACTGCCAAATCTCATTATGATAAATTATTGGGTCTATGGGGCCAACTATCTGCATCCCGAGGGGAGCCTTTAATAGCTGTTTCCATATCCTGATGTCATTGGCTTATACGAGCCCACGTCTAGCTCTCTATTTTAATTTTAATTGTATTTATATTAAATATTCTTCTCTGACAGAGAGATGAGCATTGGGATTATTTTATTTATTTATTTATTTACTTATGTATATGTACGAAGACAAAATAGNTGATTTCTCAAAAAAAAAAAAAAAATTTCCTTACACGAAATAAGTAAAACAAAAATTATTATTTTTAAAATATTTTCTATCAGGAAATAACTATATAAATTGTAAGGATATTTTTCATATAAACAGTAATAATTTTTTAATAAGTACGGCCAAGTGAATCGTGGACTTGATTTGATTTGATTTGATTAATTTATTTATTGTATATCTTGACCAGCTCCACGAG
The DNA here is from genome assembly GCA_002079205.1 of Phalaenopsis hybrid cultivar. NCBI lineage: Eukaryota > Viridiplantae > Streptophyta > Magnoliopsida > Asparagales > Orchidaceae > Phalaenopsis > Phalaenopsis hybrid cultivar. Next base: position 29,548 of record JXCR01140677.1, on the reverse strand, counting down.
ACTTTCAGAAAAAAGAAGGTGCTATTAAAAATAAAAGAATAGTGAGCTATTTATTGATATATAGTTTATTTTGAAATTCTTAAAGGGCTCAAAATGATTTAGTGTTTTTTCTTTAAAAAAAAAATTAATAAGCATAGGGTAAATTATAAGAATAGAGTTTAAATTATAATATTTGATGTGTGTTGGAAGACTGCATCTTTAGAAGAACGGTTTAGTGTGTTAGTGCTGGATGAGGATACAACACACACAGATAAAAAAAATGTTGTAGAAGAAGACACCTTAACTTTTAAAGTCTAAAATCCTAGAATGAATAAAAAATTACTGTTTGTAACGTAGTTGAAATAATTCATTATGTGATTGTAAGTATATGGATCCACTATTCTCCAAGGTTTAGGGAATGTGGACCTACAATGTTGAACATCGCCAGTCATTTAACTATAATAGTTGTAATGAGCAACGAATGTCATAGTCGATCTTTATGGAGGCAATAGTCCATTGTGAATATTATAGACGGTGGATATAATGTCAGTTTATCATAGAGGTCTTGGTTGAAAGTACTGATAGTAGTTTGTCATGTAGGTCATAGAAGTAGCTTCAAGAGCGTCAGTTAGCCACAGCAGCCCTAGTAGGGAGATGTAATAGCGTTTGTTGGTTGTGAAGGCCAGAGTTGAGAGCTGTGTGAGTTGAGAGCGGTGTGAGTTGTGAGCCATATAGGTTGTAGTTGGTTACATGAGCTATAGCGGTGAGTTGTAATAACATATGTAAGTTGTAGATGCCAGAGTTGAGAGTTGTATGAGTTGTGGACTTTGTAGGTCATAGTTAGTCGCGTAGGTCGTGGTGGTGAGTTGTAATAGTGTTAGTTGGCCGTCAAGGTAGTAGTAAGGGGTTGCAGTTGCAGTGAACCACATATGATTAGGTCATAGTGGAGAGTTGTGATAAGAGAACTTCAAGAGTTTGGAGATGGTCACTATGTTCTAACTACGACAATTGCAAGCAGTTATTACAGAGAGATACATCGTAATTGGGATGTATCATTATAGCATCTCCAGGGTGCTTTCATTGTATTTGAACTTTGTTGTAACATATTTGAGGTGCATTGTTACACTGTCTTGAGGGTGCGTCGTTACACCTTTTTCAATGTGTATCATTAAATTATCTTTAAGTTTTGTTGTTACACAGCCTTCAGTGTGCATTGTTGCGCTGTCTTCTAGGTGTGTTGTTACACCATAAGATTCATTGACGTTGACGAGCAGGGGTGGTCGGCGGTGGTCGGCTACAGCTTGTGAGAGGTGGTCGACAGTGGTTTGTGACTCTAGGAGCAAGAATTGTTCATCTGTGTAGAATAAATTTGGAATTTGACTTCTTCTCCTGATCCATTTCTAGCTTTAGGTCCTCAGCCACGGCTCTCTTTTATGATGGGGGTATGGCTCTATTTATCTAGTAAGGGAGTGGTCTCTCCTATAAATAAGGTTCTGGATTACACTATCGAATAGCCCAATAGTATTCTCACAATTGGACTACTTATTGTAGAATTTTAGTGCCTTAATGATGACAGAATTGAGTGAACTTGAGCTAGTTGGATGCGTCTCATCAAGAGGCTTTATTTAACTATAAGCTTGCAAGATTTTGAATTTCGTTGACCCTCCAATTAGCCATTGAAAGCTTCCAAAATGGTTTAATGAATTGATTCGAGTTTAATTTGGCTAGAATTTGAACAGTTTTGGTATCATTGTGTTTGTTTAGTTGAGATGGTCAGTTTGACTATAAATTTGTTGAATTTGAAGTTATTGATGAATTTTAATTTGAGTTTGAAGGATTCTTGCTAAAAAAAATACCTGAAGATTTGTGTAAAATGATAAATTTTTTGACGATGTATCAGTTGCCCCCAATTTATGGACAACTTCGCTTGTTCTTCCGAAAATTATGAAGGACGGACAAAAATATTGAATTTTTCCGATGACAATAGACGGCAACGGTCAGCAGCTGGAGGCAGTAACAGTTGCAAGACACATGGCTTAGGTGGAGGACTGAGATTAGCAAGCCAACTAGTTGGGCTAGTAGGTGGGCAACATGGGCTAGAGCAGGCCACATTCAGGTCTAACCCATAGCGTTGACCTGACAGATCAGGTCTAGTGTGCAGGTCCATTGGGCTAGAGCGGGTTGCGCTGACTCGCAGGCTGAAGCGGGTTGTGCTAATCGCGCGACTCTACCGGCAGATGACAAGTGGGAGCCAATGGCCCGCTATATGAGGATTAGACAACGAGATCAAATCGTGCGAAATTGCTTTGGTGGCACGGGAGTATGTCGCATCAGCAATCCACTTTGAGTGGAACGATTCGATAGGCTACATGCATGAAAACACATATTTTAATGAGATGAGAACTTCTGATCTCATATACAAAGTCATCTCTTAAAGTGTCATAGTTTGATAGCATTTCATGCTAAGAGTGGGCCTACTACTATTTTAATCAAATTTCATCATCCATTTCAAATGGTGTAGATTATAATTTAATATCTCCTAAAGCATCATTTCAATATAAGAGTTGAACCCTAAAAGTGGTTCTAAAAGGTAAGAAGATAGAAGCCCTTCAAATACCATCTTGATTTTTCAAAGATTTTATTTATTTATTTTCTTACACGAAATAACTGAAACAAAAATTATCATTTTTGAAAATATTTTATATCCCCAAATAACTATATGAATTGTAAAGATATTTCACATATAAATGATAATTATTTTTTAATAAGCTGGGCCAATTGAATCATAAACGTCATTTTATTTTATTTATTTATTTATTTATTTATTTTCTTTCGGCTAGTTTTGATATGCTATAGATTTATCTTGACAATTTCCAAACAATTTAGAACAAAAAACAAAAAACAAAATGCTATTAAAAATATAAATAGAATGCTATCTATTAATATTTTAATTTAAAATTCTTTAAAAATTTAATTAATAAGCAAAGGATAAATTAATAGAAAACAGTTTAAAATTATAATATTCATGATTCTTAATAATCACAAGAACTGTCACCGAAGAAATTGGGGGTTAGCCGATTAGAGCTCGCTCGTGATTAATTAATTAAATAATTAATAATTTTAATATTTTTATAAATGTTTGATTAGTAAATGAATAAATTTTACAGCTTGACGGGTGATTCGTTTATGATAAATATCAATATTTAGTTATCTCTAGAAAAGATATTTATGTGCTAATTCTAATCACCTCGCTTCAAATAGATGATTGAAATTAGGGATATTTGTCAACTTGGCATGAACGAGCTCAATCAAATAGCCAACAATGGCTTAGGGTGTGTTTGGGACCGCTGCAGTTATTTTAAGCTACTTTCGGGGAAGCTATATGTCTGTTGGGAATGTTAAATTGTTAAGCTTTTATGCCGCAGTTGTTTCCGAGAAAATAGAATATAATGTGCTTATGTCTATGTAGTAGTTGTAAGTTAATTGTTTCATCAAGATTTCAAACTGAATAAAAAAAAAATGATTTCAAGAAACCTCGTTGAAATTGATTTCTTGAATCCACTAGTAATATTCTTCTGAACGATGACACCATTAGTGCACTTTCTAATGCCTGAAGAAGCTAACCATCATAGGGTCGGACATTCAATGCCTGATGAGGACTTCAGTACGATCGAGTACAAGACTTCCGAAGGATAAGGCATGCAAGAGATGATATAGTTAAGAGAATAAATTACCAATGCTTTGGCAAATATATCAATTGTCACCTAATGATTTCTTATTGATGATTCATATTTCAATTGTATGTTGAACTTGTGGATGTATATTTGCTATATCTTTCTATGAAATATGTATTGAAGTTTTCTTGGTGTGTCCTAGCTACATTCTATTTTCTATTGTAAAACTGTTTAATTTCTTTTAATGTTTCTTTCACGTATATATTTTTTCTCAAATGAAGTCATAGTGTATTATAATAACATGAAACATGAGTTCAAGATCATCGGGTACTTCAAGAGTGCCAAACTGTTACTGCATCACACGGTGTGTTGATTACCAGTTGAGAAGAGAAGACAACTACGATAGGAGATTTAACTGTTGTCCCAAAAACAACACACCTAAGGCTTGCGATTACTTTGGTTGGGTTAATGTCATGAATGACTTTCGCCCCGAATAGTGATTGAGTCATGAGGGATGCTGCCATAGAGAGATTATTATTTTGAAGACTTGATCGTCAGGACATGAAGATCAATGTCATTCTAGGCTCGCCGAACCTCTTTCTTTTATTTTCTTATGTATTAGAGTATTTTGCTTTGCATTGATGTTCTTTTTTTTTATAGCCGAACCTCTTTTTTTTATTCTATTGTAATTTTTTTTTAAATGCAATTATTCAAATTTATTACGTATATAAGGACAAAACATAAATTTTCATCAAAAACAACAACAACACAACAAATCTCCCAAATGACTCTGCCTTCTCCATCAACCATCAACATTTCTGACAGCTCCATGAAGCAGCTTTACAACTACTTCTTGGAAAAGCGACTGCCTCCCAAAATGCACCCAAAGATTACTGCATATCCTAACACAACCACTTCTACAACATTCATGCCGTGGAATGTCCAAGCAAAACTAGGATTACTTCACATCTGAGCATAACCACCTCCACAACAAAACAAGAATCCTGGCTATATTTTTTTTTTAGAAGAAAGGAAAAAAAGTCATAGTAGTCAAACCAAATAGAGGGACCAAACACAACTTTCTCCACATTTGAACACAACTGCCTTAGCAACGATCATCATATTACACAAAAAATAAAAAACACTTTTGTTCTAAGAATACTATGATAAAAACCTAAACGAATGCAACTGAAACAACTCTGGCAACTCAAAAAGACACGGCAACTGAAATAGCTCAAAATAATGAGGGATAAAATTAAAGCAAAACTCTAGCAACAAAAACAACTCAGAATATTGATGGACGAAAGTAAAGCCAAATGATGAAAATCCAAACAACCTTGACAAGCTAAATAACTTAGAAAATTTTTGGCATAGCTTAGCCTAGCCGAGGAGTGCCATATGACAGAGTACAACGAAGACGAAAGAAAATGAGCTCAGGATCAAGACAAGAAGAAAAAACCTAGAAGTTCGAAGGGCAAATGAGTTTAGACTGTACTAGATGTAACCAGACGTGCAAACAGGGAGGTGGTCTCAGAACGCCGTCCCATAGACCAACATTTCCAAAAAACATTGAAAATCAAGCACCCCAAATGCCCATAACAATGTGGTTCGAACATCACTGTAGCTTAGAAGCTGCGACAAATGAGGTCTTAGGGCTTGTTAGTGATCATTTTTATTTTTCATTTTTATTTGTGTTTTAATCTTTATTTTTAAAATATATATGTTTAATACATTTTTAAAATTTTTATTTTAATGAATAAATCAACATATTTTTAAAAAATTAAGCTAATTTTCAAATGTCTGACCCATGATGGTGTCAGAAATTTTTTAAGTGGGGGCACAAACAACCTTTTTCAAATTTTTTCTCAATTGATTTTTCATCTGAAATTTTAAGACTAGAGTAAGTGATTTAAAAAAGAATTGTTACAATTTATTAATATATTAATATAAAATATATATAGATAAACAACTTATAATTTATATGTTTGGTTAATGTAAAAATAATATTTTAATTATCAATAAAATAATCATGCCATAATATGCATAATCAAATATTTTTTTTACATAATTGTTGGGTGCCAAAGAATTTGCAGCAATAAAATGATACATTGATGTTCTGGTGTTGTGCGAAGATCAACGCACATCTAGATAAAAGTGCAAACTGATAAAGAGAAAAACATGAGTTTTTACGTGAAAACTCAAAATGGTAAAAAACAAGAGGCCTAGCTCATTTGAAATAATTTCACTATGTCGGTGGAGGATACATAACTTTTATGGCCCTTGAATAGTCGGAAGCAATATTACACCAGTGGAAGTCACCGAAGTGACTTCCATTATGGGAGTGGCGAAATACGTTGGCAAAGTAATGACGACCCGACTGTTGTGAAAGAAGATGGTAGAAGTCATGTGTCAAAAAATCTGATGCCATCATCATTTGTAGCAATGNTATATATATATATATATATATATATATAAATATATATACTCACAAATTTAAATGGTATTTCTTGGACTAATTCACTGTATATACTTGTGGGTGGCATCAGTATAACCACCTTAAGTTAATAAAAAAATAATATTCCCGTGGGTGTCTTAGGGCCTGCTAGAGGTAGTTGCAACAATTTGAGAAAACAGCTGTGAAGTTGTTGCGAAAGATATTGTTGTTCAAAAAATTGTGTGACTATTAAAAATTTATTTTATTTTCAAGAAGTTATACCGTGAATTTCAAGCCGTCACCATACTTTGCCTCCAATCAGATTGCAAAATATATCTTTCCACTACAATTTTTTCAAAAAACAGAAAAAACTTGGCTTTGCCAAACATTTTGTGGTGCGGCAATTCATGGCTGCCGCAAACATAGCCTAATGCTTAGTTAGGCTATAGTTGGTTACATGAGCTATAGTGGTGAGTTGTAGTAACATATGTAAGTTGTAGATGTCAGAGTTGAGATAATTAAAATTATTTTAATCATGCTTACGGGGTAGGGTGGGCCCACAACTATTTTAATCAAAGATCATCATTCCTTTATCTAATGTTATAGATTATAGTTTAATGTCGCCAAAATCGTCATTTCAATATAGGAGCTGAACCATAAAAGTGGTTTAANTCAAGAAGTTATACCGTGAATTTCAAGCCGTCACCATACTTTGCCTCCAATCAGATTGCAAAATATATCTTTTCACTTAGCCTAATGCTTAGTTAGATAGGATTTCATGCTTACGGGGTAGGGTGGGCCCACAACTATTTTAATCAAAGATCGTCATTCCTTTATCTAATGTTATAGATTATAGTTTAACGCCAAAATCGTCATTTCAATATAGGAGCTGAACCATAAAAGTGGTTTACAAATATAAGAAGATCGATGCCTTGAAGCATTCCAAACTCTTTATATATTTATTTTGTATAAAATATCTTAAAAATCAATGCTCATATACTTTATTTATTTTATATTTGTTAATAATTAAAATTAACTAACCATTATGTTAATTGACTGCTTATAGATAGCAAATGCTATTAAATAAAGCCCTTCAAATAATATCTTGATTTCTCAAAAAAAAAAATTTTTTTTCTTACACGAAATAAGTAAAACAAAAATTATTATTTTTAAAATATTTTCTATCAGCAAATAACTATATAAATTGTAAGGATATTTTTCATATAAACAGTAATTATTTTTAAATAAGTAGGGCCAAGTGAATCGTGGACTTCAGTTGATTTGATTTGATTTGATTAATTTTTTTATTGTAAGTATTGATGGGCCAAGAAGTTATCTTGACCAGTTCCACGAGACTTTCAGAAAAAAAGAAAAAAAAAAAGAAAAAAGAAGGTGCTATTAAAAATAAAAGAATAGTGAGCTATTTATTAATATATAGTTTATTTTGAAATTCTTAAAGGGCTCAAAATGATTTAGTGTTTTTTCTTTAAAAAAAAAAATTAATAAGCATAGGGTAAATTATAAGAATAGAGTTTTAATAATAATATTTGATGTGTTGGAAGATTCGCAACTGTAGAAGAACAGTTTAGTGTGTTAGTGCTGGATGAGGATACAACACACACAGATAAAAAAAATGTTGTAGAAGAAGACACCTTAACTTTTAAAGTCTAAAATCCTAGAATGAATAAAAACTTACTGTTTATAACGTAGTTGAAATAATTCATTATGTTATTGTAAGTATATGGATCCACTATTCTCTAAGGTTTAGGGAATGTGGACCTACAATGTTGAACATCGCTAGTCATTTAACTATAATAGTTGTAATGAGCAACGAATGTCATAGTCGATCTTTATGGAGGCAATAGTCCATTGTGAATATTATAGACGGTGGATATAATGTCAGTTTATCATAGAGGTCTTGGTTGAAAGTACTGATAGTAGTTTGTCATGTAGGTCATAGAAGTAGCTTCAAGAGCGTCAGTTAGCCACAACAGCCCTAGTAGGGAGATGTAATAGCGTTCGTTGGTTGTAAAGGCCAGAGTTGAGAGCTGTGTGAGTGGAGAGTGGTGTGAGTTGTGAGCCATATAGGCTGTAGTTGGTTACATGAGCTATAGCGGTGAGTTGTAATAACATATGTAAGTTGTAAATGCCAGAGTTGAGAGTTGTATGAGTTGTGGACTTTGTAGGTCATAGTTAGTCGTGTAGGTCGTGGTGGTGAGTTGTAATAGTGTTAGTTGGTCGTCAAGGTAGTAGTAAGGGGTTGCAGTTGCAGTGAACCACATATGATTAGGTCATAGTGGAGAGTTGTGATAAGAGAACTTCAAGAGTTTGGAGATGGTCACTATGTTCTAACTACGACAATTGCAAGCAGTTATTACAGAGAGATACATCGTAATTGGGATGTATCGTTACATCATCTCCAGGGTGCTTTCATTGTATTTGAACTTTGTTGTAACATATTTGAGGTGCATTGTCACACTGTCTTGAGGGTGCGTCGTTACACCTTTTTCAATGTGTATCATTAAATGATCTTTAAGTTTTGTTGTTACACAGCCTTTAGTGTGCATTGTTGCGCTGTCTTCTAGGTGTGTTGTTACACCATAAGATTCATTGACGTTGATGAGCAGGGGTGGTCGGCGGTGGTCGGCTACAGCTTGTGAGGGTGGTCGACAGTGGTTTGTGGCTCTAGGAGCAAGAATTGTTCATCTGTGTAGAATAAATTTGGAATTTGACTTCTTCTCCCGATCCATTTCTAGCTTTAGGTCCTCCGTCACGGCTCTCTTTTATGATGGGGGTATGGCTCTATTTATCTAGTAAGGGAGTGGTCTCTCCTATAAATAAGGTTGTGGATCACATTATCGAATAGCCCAATAGTATTCTCACAATTGGACTACATATTGTAGAATTTTAGTGCCTTAATGAAGACAGAATTGAGTGAACTTGAGCTAGTTGGATGCGTCTCATCAAGACGCTTTATTTAACTATAAGCTTGCAAGATTTTGAATTTCGTTGACCCTCCAATTAGCCATTGAAAGCTTCCAAAATGGTTTAATGAATTGATTCGAGTTTAATTTGGCTAGAATTTGAACAGTTTTGGTGTCATTGTGTTTGTTTAGTTAAGATGGTCAGTTTGACTACAAATTTGTTGAATTTGAAGTTATTGATGATTTTTAATTTGAGTTTGAAGAATTCTTGCTAAAAAAAAAATATCTGAAGATTTGTGTAAAATGATAAATTTTTTGACAATGTATCAGTTGCCCCCAATTTATGGACAACTTCGCTTGTTCTTCCGAAAATTATGAAGGACGGACAAAAATATTGAATTTTCTGATGACAACAGACGGCAATGGTCAGCAGCTGGAGGCAACGCACATCGGTGGATGGAGGCAACCTTCAACAAGTGGCGGCAATAATAGTTGCAAGACACATGGCTTAGGTGGAGGACTGAGATTAGCAAGCCAACTAGTTGGGCTAGTAGGTGGGCAACATGGGCCAGAACAGGCCACATTCAGGTCTAACCCATGGAGTTGACCTGACAGATCAAGTCTAGTGTGCAGGTCCAGTGGGCTAGAGCGGGTTGCGCTGACTCGCAGGCTGAAGCGGGTTGTGCTAATCGTGCGACTCTACCGGCAGACGACAAGTGGGAGCCAATGGCCCGATATACGAGGATTAGACAACGAGATCTGATTGTGCGAAATTACTTTGGTGGCGCGGGAGTATGTCGCATCAACAATCCACTTTGAGTGGAACGATTCGACAGGCTACACGCACGAAAACACATATTTTAATGAGACGAGAACTTCTGATCTTCATATACATAGCCATCTCTTAAAGTGGCATAGTTTGATAGCATTTCATGCTAAGAGTGGGCCTACTACTATTTTAATCAAATTTCATCATCCCTTTCAAACGGTGTAGATTATAATTTAATATCTCCTAAAGCATCATTTCAATATAAGAGTTGAACCCTAAAAGAGGTTCTAAAAGGTAAGAAGATAGAAGCCCTTCAAATACCATCTTGATTTTTCAAAGATTTTATTTATTTATTTTCTTACACGAAATAAATGAAACAAAAATTATCATTTTTGAAAATATTTTATATCCTCAAATAACTATATGAATTGTAAAGATATTTTACATATAAACGATAATTATTTTTTAATAAGCTGGGCCAATTGAATCATAAAAGTCATTTTATTTTATTTATTTATTTATTTATTTATTTTCTTTCGGCTAGTTTTGATATGCTATAGATTTATCTTGACAATTTCCAAGCAATTTAAAAAAATAACAAAAAACAAAATGCTATTAAAAATATAAATAGAATGCTATCTATTAATATTTTAATTTAAAATTCATTAAAAATTTAATTAATAAGCAACGGATAAATTAATAGAAAACAGTTTAAAATTATAATATTCATGATTCTTAATAATCACAAGAAGTGTCACCAAAGAAATTGGGGGTTAGCCGATTAGAGCTCGCTCGTGATTAATTAATTAAATAATTAATAATTTTAATATTTTTATAAATGTTTGATTAGTAAATGAATAAATTTTACAGCTTGACGGGTGATTCGTTTATGATAAATATCAATATTTAGTTATCTCTAGAAAAGATATTTATGTGCTAATTCTAATCACCTCGCTTCAAATAGATGATTGAAATTAGGGATATTTGTCAACTTGGCATGAACGAGCTCAATCAAATAGCCAACAATGGCTTAGGGTGTGTTTGGGACCGCTGCAGTTATTTTAAGCTACTTTCGGGTAAGCTATATGTCTGTTGGGAATGTTAAATTGTTAAGTTTTTATGCCGCAGTTGTTTCCGAGAAAATAGAATATAACGTGCTTATGTCTATGTAGTAGTTGTAAGTTAATTGTTTCATCAAGATTTCAAACTGAATAAAAAAAATGATTTCAAGAAACCTTGTTGAAATTGATTTCTTGGATCCACTTATAATATTCTTCTGAACGATGACACCATTAGTGCACTTTCTAATGCCTGAAGAAGCTAACCATCATAGGGTCGGACATTCAATGCCTGATGAGGACTTCAGTACGATCGAGTACAAGACTTCCGAAGGATAAGGCGTGCAAGAGATGATATAGTTAAGAGAATAAATTACCAATGCTTTGGCAAATATATCAATTGTCACCTAATGATTTCTTATTGATGATTCATATTTCAATTGTATGTTGGACTTGTGGATGTATATTTGCTATATCTTTCTATGAAATATGTATTGAAGTTTTCTTGGTGTGTCCTAGCTACATTCTATTTTCTATTGTAAAACTGTTTAATTTCTTTTAATGTTTCTTTCACGTATATATTTTTTTTCTCAAATGAAGTCATAGTGTATTATAATCACATGAAACATGAGTTCAAGATCATTGGGTACTTCAAGAGTGTCAAACTGTTACTGCATCACACGGTGTGTTGATTACCAGTTGAGAAGAGAAGACAACTACGATAGGAGATTTTACTGTTGTCCCAAAAACAACACACCTAAGGCTTGCGATTACTTTGGTTGGGTTAATGTCATGAATGACTTTCGCCCCGAGTAGTGATTGAGTCATGAGGGATGCTGCCATAGAGAGATTATTATTTTGAAGACTTGATCGTCAGGACATGAAGATCAATGTCATTCTAGGCTCGCCGAACCTCTTTCTTTTATTTTCTTATGTATTAGAGTATTTTGCCTTGCATTGATGTTCTTTTTTCTTATAGTCGAACCTCTTTCTTTTATTCTATTGTAATTTTTTTTGAAAATGTAATTATTCAAAATTCATTACATATATAAGGACAAAACAGAAATTTTCATCAGAAACAACAACAACACAACAAATCTCCCAAATAGACTCCGCCTTCTCCATCAACCATCAACATTTCTGACAGTTCATGAGAAATTGCTTCTCCATGAAGCAGCTTTACAACTACTTCTTGGAAAAGCGATTGCCTCCCAAAATGCACCCAAAGATTACTGCAAATCCTAACACAACCACTTCTACAACACTCATGCCATGGAATGTCCAAGCAAAACTAGGATTACTTCACATCTGAACATAACCACCTCCACAACAAAACAAGAATCCTGGCTATATTTTTTTTTTAGAAGAAAAGAAAAAAAGCCATAGTAGTCAAACCAAATAGAGGGACCAAACACAACTTTCTCCACATTTGAACACAACTGCCTTAGCAGCGATCATCATATTACACAAAAAATAAAAAACATTTTTGTTCTAAGAATACTATGATAAAAGCCTAAACGAATGCAACTGAAACAACTCTGGCAACCCAAAAAGACACGGCAACTGAAATAGCTCAAAATAATGAGGGATAGAATTAAAACAAAACTCTAGCAACAAAAAGAACTCAGAATATTGATTNTGATTTTTCAAAGATTTTATTTATTTATTTTCTTACACGAAATAACTGAAACAAAAATTATCATTTTTGAAAATATTTTATATCCCCAAATAACTATATGAATTGTAAAGATATTTCACATATAAATGATAATTATTTTTTAATAAGCTGGGCCAATTGAATCATAAACGTCATTTTATTTTATTTATTTATTTATTTATTTATTTTCTTTCGGCTAGTTTTGATATGCTATAGATTTATCTTGACAATTTCCAAACAATTTAGAACAAAAAACAAAAAACAAAATGCTATTAAAAATATAAATAGAATGCTATCTATTAATATTTTAATTTAAAATTCTTTAAAAATTTAATTAATAAGCAAAGGATAAATTAATAGAAAANAAGATAGAAGCCCTTCAAATACCATCTTGATTTTTCAAAGATTTTATTTATTTATTTTCTTACACGAAATAAATGAAACAAAAATTATCATTTTTGAAAATATTTTATATCCTCAAATAACTATATGAATTGTAAAGATATTTTACATATAAACGATAATTATTTTTTAATAAGCTGGGCCAATTGAATCATAAAAGTCATTTTATTTTATTTATTTATTTATTTATTTATTTTCTTTCGGCTAGTTTTGATATGCTATAGATTTATCTTGACAATTTCCAAACAATTTAGAACAAAAAACAAAAAACAAAATGCTATTAAAAATATAAATAGAATGCTATCTATTAATATTTTAATTTAAAATTCATTAAAAATTTAATTAATAAGCAACGGATAAATTAATAGAAAACAGTTTAAAATTATAATATTCATGATTCTTAATAATCACAAGAAGTGTCACCAAAGAAATTGGGGGTTAGCCGATTAGAGCTCGCTCGTGATTAATTAATTAAATAATTAATAATTTTAATATTTTTATAAATGTTTGATTAGTAAATGAATAAATTTTACAGCTTGACGGGTGATTCGTTTATGATAAATATCAATATTTAGTTATCTCTAGAAAAGATATTTATGTGCTAATTCTAATCACCTCGCTTCAAATAGATGATTGAAATTAGGGATATTTGTCAACTTGGCATGAACGAGCTCAATCAAATAGCCAACAATGGCTTAGGGTGTGTTTGGGACCGCTGCAGTTATTTTAAGCTACTTTCGGGTAAGCTATATGTCTGTTGGGAATGTTAAATTGTTAAGTTTTTATGCCGCAGTTGTTTCCGAGAAAATAGAATATAACGTGCTTATGTCTATGTAGTAGTTGTAAGTTAATTGTTTCATCAAGATTTCAAACTGAATAAAAAAAATGATTTCAAGAAACCTTGTTGAAATTGATTTCTTGGATCCACTTANGCTCAATCAAATAGCCAACAATGGCTTAGGGTGTGTTTGGGACCGCTGCAGTTATTTTAAGCTACTTTCGGGGAAGCTATATGTCTGTTGGGAATGTTAAATTGTTAAGCTTTTATGCCGCAGTTGTTTCCGAGAAAATAGAATATAATGTGCTTATGTCTATGTAGTAGTTGTAAGTTAATTGTTTCATCAAGATTTCAAACTGAATAAAAAAAAAATGATTTCAAGAAACCTCGTTGAAATTGATTTCTTGAATCCACTAGTAATATTCTTCTGAACGATGACACCATTAGTGCACTTTCTAATGCCTGAAGAAGCTAACCATCATAGGGTCGGACATTCAATGCCTGATGAGGACTTCAGTACGATCGAGTACAAGACTTCCGAAGGATAAGGCGTGCAAGAGATGATATAGTTAAGAGAATAAATTACCAATGCTTTGGCAAATATATCAATTGTCACCTAATGATTTCTTATTGATGATTCATATTTCAATTGTATGTTGAACTTGTGGATGTATATTTGCTATATCTTTCTATGAAATATGTATTGAAGTTTTCTTGGTGTGTCCTAGCTACATTCTATTTTCTATTGTAAAACTGTTTAATTTCTTTTAATGTTTCTTTCACGTATATATTTTTTTTCTCAAATGAAGTCATAGTGTATTATAATCACATGAAACATGAGTTCAAGATCATTGGGTACTTCAAGAGTGTNCTAGCTACATTCTATTTTCTATTGTAAAACTGTTTAATTTCTTTTAATGTTTCTTTCACGTATATATTTTTTCTCAAATGAAGTCATAGTGTATTATAATAACATGAAACATGAGTTCAAGATCATCGGGTACTTCAAGAGTGCCAAACTGTTACTGCATCACACGGTGTGTTGATTACCAGTTGAGAAGAGAAGACAACTACGATAGGAGATTTAACTGTTGTCCCAAAAACAACACACCTAAGGCTTGCGATTACTTTGGTTGGGTTAATGTCATGAATGACTTTCGCCCCGAGTAGTGATTGAGTCATGAGGGATGCTGCCATAGAGAGATTATTATTTTGAAGACTTGATCGTCAGGACATGAAGATCAATGTCATTCTAGGCTCGCCGAACCTCTTTCTTTTATTTTCTTATGTATTAGAGTATTTTGCTTTGCATTGATGTTCTTTTTTTTTATAGCCGAACCTCTTTTTTTTATTCTATTGTAATTTTTTTTTAAATGCAATTATTCAAATTTATTACGTATATAAGGACAAAACATAAATTTTCATCAAAAACAACAACAACACAACAAATCTCCCAAATGACTCTGCCTTCTCCATCAACCATCAACATTTCTGACAGCTCCATGAAGCAGCTTTACAACTACTTCTTGGAAAAGCGACTGCCTCCCAAAATGCACCCAAAGATTACTGCATATCCTAACACAACCACTTCTACAACATTCATGCCGTGGAATGTCCAAGCAAAACTAGGATTACTTCACATCTGAGCATAACCACCTCCACAACAAAACAAGAATCCTGGCTATATTTTTTTTTTAGAAGAAAGGAAAAAAAGTCATAGTAGTCAAACCAAATAGAGGGACCAAACACAACTTTCTCCACATTTGAACACAACTGCCTTAGCAACGATCATCATATTACACAAAAAATAAAAAACACTTTTGTTCTAAGAATACTATGATAAAAACCTAAACGAATGCAACTGAAACAACTCTGGCAACTCAAAAAGACACGGCAACTGAAATAGCTCAAAATAATGAGGGATAAAATTAAAGCAAAACTCTAGCAACAAAAACAACTCAGAATATTGATGGACGAAAGTAAAGCCAAATGATGAAAATCCAAACAACCTTGACAAGCTAAATAACTTAGAAAATTTTTGGCATAGCTTAGCCTAGCCGAGGAGTGCCATATGACAGAGTACAACGAAGACGAAAGAAAATGAGCTCAGGATCAAGACAAGAAGAAAAAACCTAGAAGTTCGAAGGGCAAATGAGTTTAGACTGTACTAGATGTAACCAGACGTGCAAACAGGGAGGTGGTCTCAGAACGCCGTCCCATAGACCAACATTTCCAAAAAACATTGAAAATCAAGCACCCCAAATGCCCATAACAATGTGGTTCGAACATCACTGTAGCTTAGAAGCTGCGACAAATGAGGTCTTAGGGCTTGTTAGTGATCATTTTTATTTTTCATTTTTATTTGTGTTTTAATCTTTATTTTTAAAATATNAAATCAAGCACCCCAAATGCCCATAACAATGTGGTTCGAACATCACTGTAGCTTAGAAGCTGCGACAAATGATGTCTTAGGGCTTGTTGGTGATCATTTTTATTTTTCATTTTTATTTGTGTTTTAATCTTTAATTTTAAAATATATGTGTTTAATACATTTTAAAAATTTTTATTTTAATGAATAAATCAACATATTTTTAAAAAATTAAGCTAATTTTCAAATGTCTGACCCATGATGGTGTCAGAAATTTTTTAAGTGGGGGCACAAACAACCTTTTTCAAATTTTTTTCTCAATTGATTTTTCATCTGAAATTTTAAGAGTAGAGTAAGTGATTTAAAAAAGAATTGTTACAATTTATTAATATATTAATATAAAATATATATNTAAGTGGGGGCACAAACAACCTTTTTCAAATTTTTTCTCAATTGATTTTTCATCTGAAATTTTAAGACTAGAGTAAGTGATTTAAAAAAGAATTGTTACAATTTATTAATATATTAATATAAAATATATAAAGATAAACAACTTATAATTTATATGTTTGGTTAATGTAAAAATAATATTTTAATTATCAATAAAATAATCATGCCATAATATGCATAATCAAATATTTTTTTTACATAATTGTTGGGTGCCAAAGAATTTGCAGCAATAAAGTGATACATTGATCTTCTGGTGTTGTGCGAAGATCAACGCACATCTAGATAAAAGTGCAAATTGATAAAGAGAAAAACATGAGTTTTTTACGTGAAAACTCAAAATGGTAAAAAACAAGAGGTCTAGCTCATTTGAAATAATTTCACTATGTCGGTGGAGGATACATAACTTTTATGGTCCTTGAATAGTCGGAAGCAATATTACACCAGTTCCATTATGGGAGTGGCGAAATACGTTGGCAAAGTAATGACGACCCGACTATTGTGAATGAAGATGGTAAAAGTCATGTGTTAAAAAATCTGATGTCATCATCATATGTAGCAATGGCCCAATGGTAGTTCTTCGATGATGATGGTCGAGCAGCAGTTGTTCAGTGGTGGCTGCGACTCGATAGCGGCGGTTTGGAGACAGTGTTGGTAGTGTCCAAGTAGCTACAATTCTAAGATGGTGGCAGCTAGACTGGGCAATGGTGATCCAGTGATGGTGGTGGTTCGACTGCAATGATAGTAGTGGTCTGGTGCCAGCGACGGTCTAGTGATGGTGATGATGGTCTGATGACAATAATAATGATGGTCTAGAAACAATTGTCCAACGACAACGACGTTGTCCAGCAACAGCCATGTTGGTGGTCGTTCATGGTGGCCAGCGGTGGTTGTGTCCCGATGAGGATGGTTTGATGACAGTGATGGTCTGATGATGGTTGCAGTCAAAAGAAAGTGGTCCAAGAACGGCGATAATTGGGAANGTTGTCCAGCAACAGCCATGTTGGTGGTCGTTCATGGTGGCCAGCGGTGGTTGTGTCCCGATGAGGATGGTTCGATGACAGTGATGGTCCGATGATGGTTGCAGTCAAAAGAAAGTGGTCCAAGAACGGTGATAATTGGGACTGGGCAATGATGATTCAACAATGGCAATGGCATGGCAATGGTGGTCCGATGATGACGACAGTGGTGGCTAGGTAAGAGTATTTGGGTGGCAATGGCGATGACGGTGACTAGATGGCAGTGGTCTAGTGGCGACAATGGTGGGGGTTGGGAAGTGACAGTTCGGCAATGATGGTGGCCAGATGTTGGTTGTCTACCAAAGGTGGCGGTGGTGGCTAAAAAACGATGGAGCAATGATGGAACGATGATGATCTGATAGTGGTGGATCTAGGACCTTCAATAGCTTTGAGCTCCTTCAGCCTTATTTCTCAGGTCCCCTTTCATGAAGAGACCGGATGTCTATTTATAGAATTTAGACATCCATCTCCGTAAATATTCCATGAATCCGGATCACTTTATCGTACAACCTTGAGCGATCCCTTTGATCAGATGGTCTTGTATGAGCACTTGAGTTCCTTAATAATATCAGAATTGAGTAATCCTTAGTTCGTTAGATTTGGCTCAACAAAACACTTGATTTGATTATAACTTTTTAAGAATTGAAATCCATTTGAACATTCAGTTGCCATCCAAAGCCTCCAATTTTGCTTAAAAGATTGAATTTGAGCTTGATCAGACTTGGATCGAACTAGATTTGGCTTCATTGAGCTCGTCTTATCACGACTGCCAGTTTGACTATGAGTAATTAGAATCAAGACTTGGATGATCATGAATTAGTATTTGAAATTGAATTTTGCTCAAAATATTCGAAGATTCATACATGATTAAGATACTTTTTGCNTGATTCAACAATGGCAATGGCATGGCAATGGTGGTCCGATGATGACGACAGTGGTGGCTAGGTAAGAGTATTCAGGTGGCAATGGCGATGGCGGTGACTAGATGGCAGTGGTCTAGTGGCGACAATGGTGGGGGTTGGGCAATGATAGTTCGATAATGATGGTGGCCAGATGTTGGTTGTCTACCAAAGGTGGCGGTGGTGGCCAAAAAACGATGGAGTAATGATGGAACGATGATGATCTGATAGTAGTGGATCTAGGACCTTCAATAGCTTTGAGCTCCTTCAACCTTATTTCTCAGGTCCCCTTTCTTGAAGAGACCGGATGTCTATTTATAGAATTTAGACATCCTTCTCCGTAAATATTCCATGAATCCGGATCACTTCATCGTACAACCTTGAGCGACCCGTTTGATCAGATGGTCTTGTATGAGCACTTGAGTTCCTTAATAATATCAGGATTGAGTAATCCTTAGCTCGTTAGATTTGGCTCAACAAAACACTTGATTTGATTATAACTTTTTAAGAATTGAAATCCATTTGAACATTCAGTTGCCATCCAAAGCCTCCAATTTTGCTTAAAAGATTGAATTTGAGCTTGATCAGACTTGGATCGAACTAGATTTGGCTTCATTGAGCTCGTCTTATCACGACTGCCAGTTTGACTATGAGTAATTAGAATCAAGACTTGGATGATCATGAATTAGTATTTGAAATTGAATTTTGCTTAAAATATTCGAAGATTCATACATGATTAAGATACTTTTTGAGAGTGTATGAAGTATATCATTACAATAATCATAATTATGTTTATCCCAATTATATTTTTTGGCCGAGTCTTTTTGTCTTTTTTAATACAGTGTGGGGCTGAGTTGGCGGGATGTTATCCTGGATTAAATTAACCCATAATTTTGTGCGTAATTTATTTAAAATTGTAAATAAAAAATCAATAAAAATGGTTATCGAGAGTATTGTGCCTTAGCTACACCTCCCACTCTACAAAATTTTACATCTGGAAACCGCACATCTGAGCGGCCAACCGCCAGGTGTCATATCGCCGTACACGTCTGCGCCGAGCGACGTGACTACGTGACGCGTGACGGTCGACTATCCAGACGTGCGATTACATAATATTTTTTTTTCTACCTCTCCTGAGTGTATAGAGAATTTGCAAGCGCTCTTAATATAACTCGGATCTATGGAGACAGCAATTCAAAGATGTCTATCGACGCAAATCAAGATTCACTATGAGACAACATATTACAATTTATCATCACTTCACAGGAGAATAAATTCTATCGNTAATTTATTTAAAATTGTAAATAAAAAATCAATAAAAATGGTTATCGAGAGTATTGTGCCTTAGCTACACCTTCCACTCTACAAAATTTTACATCTGGAAACCGCACATCTGAGCGGCCAACCGCCTAGTGTCATATCACCGTACACGTCTGCGCCGAGCGACGTGACTACGTGACGCGTGACGGTTGACTATCCAGACGTGCGATTACATAATATTTTTTTTTCTACCTCTCCTGAGTGTATAGAGAATTTGCAAGCGCTCTTAATATAACTCGGATCTATGGAGACAACAATTCAAAGATGTCTATCCATGCAAATCAAGATTCACTATGAGACAACATATTACAATTTATCATCACTTCATTGGAGAATAAATTCTATCTAAACTAATTGTTATTCATAACATTTCTTCTTAAGATTAATTAACTAATGTATTTACTAAGAAAACGTTTGAGATTATTTTAAAATTTTTTGTCTAGTTTTTGTTTATATTTGATATCTAATAATGTTATTTGTTAAATTAAAATAAAATAAGGTTATTTTTTAAAAATATATCATATAATACATAAAGNTATTCATAACATTTCTTCTTAAGATTAATTAACTAATGTATTTACTAAGAAAACGTTTGAGATTATTTTAAATTTTTTTGTCTAGTTTTTTGTTTATATTTGATATCTACTAATGTTATTTGTTAAATTAAAATAAAATAAGGTTATTATTTGAAAATATATCATATAACACATAAAATCTTGCGTAATAAATTCAATGAATTCGATTAAATATTATTTAAATGTAAATTCATCGTGTAAAACACAATTTTTAGGCACATATTCGTGACATTTTTCAAGTATATCAAATGAGTTCCAAAAAAAGATAGAAACTGATAAGAAATATCCCAAGAGTAATTCCCGGTTTTACCGGGCTTAGGATCAATTAGAAACTAAACCACACTGTGGGATAATATGATCGCACCAATTCAAGATAATNGTGTAAAACACAATTTTTAGGCACATATTCGTGACATTTTTCAAGTATATCAAATGAGTTCCAAAAAAAGATGATAAGAAATATCCCAAGAGTAATTCTCGGTTTTATCGGGCTTGGGATCAATTAGAAACTAAACCACACTGTGGGATAATATGATCGCACCAATTCAAGATAACTGGAACAAAGAATTAAATTGAAAGCACAATCAGAGCAACCGGAAATGCATACGAGAATTTTTATGTGGAAAAAATCATAAATGAAAAAAAATACGNGCACAATCAGAGCAACCGGAAATGCATACGAGAATTTTTATGTGGAAAAAATCATAAATGAAAAAAAATACGGAGTCACACTACTATAAATTTTCACTATGAAATTCAAAAGATTTTACAAAGACCTTATACAAGTTTTCTCTCAATATATATATATATATATATAAAACTTAACAGGACTAGGTCCACTATCTTCTCTCTCTGATCTGATGCAAGAATCACGTTGAATCACTGAAATCCACATATTCGACACTCATCACATTCCCCAGGTTGCTCCTCGTTTGGTGCTCCTCGAAGAAATCAAAAGAAAGAAACTCAAAGCCCATAAGAAAACCACTCAAAATCGGGCATAAAAATCCCGTAAGAAAAANCCACATATTCGACACTCATCACATTCCCCAGGTTGCTCCTCGTTTGGTGCTCCTCGAAGAAATCAAAAGAAACAAACTCAAAGCCAATAAGAAAACCACTCAAAATCGGGCATAAAAATCCCGTAAGAAAACTACTCTGGGTGCTTAGGCGCTCAGACTTGGCGCCTAAGCACTAAGCCCTCTGTATTGGTGCCCAAAATTGGGGACCGATGCGTCGGCTTCTCTGTACCCAAGCACAAGTTGGCGCATATGCTCCCATAGGCTAGTGCTAATATGTCGACATTTCTGTCAAACCGCGCGCAATGGGAGCTCTCGAAGCCGACGCCTATGGGTCAGTATTTTGCTGCTTGGGATGCTTTGGCTCCACACAACAACCAGACACTAATTTATGTAGCACCAACACTTGTTTGACACTTCTCCAACGCTANATGCGTCGGCTTCTCTGTACCCAAGCACAAGTTGGCGCATATGCTCCCATAGGCTAGTGCTAATATGTCGACCTTTCTGTCAAACCGCGCGCAATGGGAGCTCTCGAAGCCGATGCCTATGGGTCAGTATTTTGCTGCTTGGGATGCTTTGGCTCCACACAACAACCAGACACTAATTTATGTAGCACCAACACTTGTCTGACACTTCTCCAACTCAAAATAAATGTTTGGATTTCTTTCAGGCTCGAACACGTGCACAACACACCTCAACATAACATCAAACATGTGCTTAACATGATTTCGAGAAAATGGGACACATGAATTAAAAAAATTATAAATATAAGTGTAGCCCTAATTATACCTCCTAGCAAAAAATCCATCATTTCTCGTCATGTTGAAGCTCCTTCCGACAGTTGTCAAAATTGAGCATCAAAGATGCATATTCGTCGAAGTCCAGCACTAATAATTTCTTCTTTGTAATTATTGTATTTTTTAAATTTTAGTAGGTAAGTTGGATTATAAGTTGGATGAATTTTTCTGAAACATATTATATCTAATTTAAAAAATTAATTTTGATAAGTATAAAANAGAAAATGGGACACATGAATTAAAAAAATTATAAATATAAGTGTAGCCCTAATTATACCTCCTAGCAAAAAACCCATCATTTCTCGTCATGTTGAAGCTCCTTCCCGACAGTTGTCAAAATTGAGCATCAAAGATGCATATTTCGTCGAAGTCCAACACTAATAATTTCTCCTTTGTAATTATTGTATTTTTTAAATTTTAGTAGGTAAGTTGGATGATAAGTTGGATGAATTTTTCTGAAACATATTATATCTAATTTAAAAAATTAATTTTGATAAGCATAAAAATTTGTAATATAAATTAATTTTTTTATGTTAAATTTGTTCTTGCTTAATTTATGTTGTGATACTTTTAATATATATAAATGAAAAAATATATATTTTTATATTAATAATTAATTAAATGTAAAAATGTGTTTATTGTGTGTTGTGTCCTATTTTTTTATTTAAATATATCGTGTCGTATCATTTTCGTGTCCCTCTGCTTGTGTCTGTGCAACATAGATGCTAATATAGTAAAAATTGCAAAACATAAATGTATTTTAATAAAAATGAAGACGATATAAATTACTTTACATGAATTTGAATAATTAAACACCTACACATAATAAATTAATGACGCGGTTATAACTTAAAAGGCTTCAGCTAACATAAATTTTTAATAACTTATTAATTAATTTCAAGATGAAATACATATTTAACAAACAATTTTTTTTAAAACATTTTATATAGCTAATGAATATTATTATATTAGATAAATTATAAATTTGAAATAATTTCATATTAATTTTTAAAAAAATTAAAATAAATTATTAACAATACAAAATAATAGTTTAGAGCAACTTAACTTATCATATTTTTTTTTAATATTTACGTTCATTTTCATGAGTTGTTGACAAATCCTATCTAACTAGTTCTATTGAATAGATAATATTCATTATCATTAGATCAATTAATATTAAATTTCATTTTGCTTCTTTAAACTTATTATTGTTGTTACTCATTTGTATGTGTTGAGAAATTAGAGCGACCCAACCCACATAATAAAATTCTCCCGATTGGACATATTTTTTCGCTCCACTCCGCTCGTGGGCTCCGTTCCTCTCCAGCATCTGTCCCATTTATGGTATATGAGTCATACCTAACAATATGATTCAACATTAATTAAAGTGCTTATGCTAATGTTCACTTTTCTTTTTGTTGTTTCTCCTTCCATCTCCATTTTATCATGGAAGACTTTGCATATTTTTTGACCTGTAGATTTTAATCTTCAACGGTGTGGTATTTATTTAGCCTCCAAATGTTAGTGGTTTTTTTTAGCTTGGAGGATGTTCAACAACTTTTCTTTCAAAGTCTTATGGCGGCCTCCATTTGATGTTGGATGGATTCGACCTTCAATAAAAACTGTTTTCAATTTAATCTTTGATTCAAAAAGCTTATAGGGAATTGGTTAGCCCTTATTTCGAGGACTTCCAAAAGCTATATTATTCATATTATTTTTATGTAGTATTTTGTGATTTATTTGGAATGCTAGAAATTCCTCAANGTCTTATGGCGGCCTCCATTTGATGTTGGATGGATTCGACCTTCAATAAAAACTGTTTTCAATTTAATCTTTCATTCAAAAAGCTTATAGGGAATTGATTAGCCCTTATTTCGAGGACTTCCATAAGCTATATTATTCATATTTTTTTTATGTAGCATTTTGTGATTTATTTGGAATGCTAGAAATTCCTCAGAGCATCGTAATGTTAACATGAATCAACCGTCTATCATTTTCAATATTTCTCATAGAATTCATTTCTTGATTAAAGCCAACTTAATCTCGATTCGTCTTTGGACTTCAAGGTCTGAAACGTCCTGACCCTTACTTCATGAAGATGAATTGGTTTTGCTTCTAGGATTGGTCGGGTGAATTCCAATACAAATGGTTCAGTGTCTCACATGACTGGGAGCTTTGGTGGTCTTTTGAGGGATCATTAGAGTAACTTTCTGATAGCTTTTGCTTGGCCATTTAATCGTTCCTCTGTCAATCAGCATTATTTGCATTGAAAGAGAGCTTGATAGTAGCTATTTCTCTTAATTATTGCAATGTTTTTTTTTTTTTAATTTATTTTGATGCTAAACTGGTTGTGCAATTGTGTGTTAATTTTTTTAATATGAATGATATTGCCAACTATTACATTTTATATCTATTGCGTGAGATTCAGAATCTGCTTCATTCTATTAAATGGAGAATGTCGTAAATTTTCAGAGAAGGTAATTCTTGCGCTGATTTTTTTGACTAATTTGGGGTCTCGTCTCCAAAATCACCAGACCTTTTCTATGCTAAGCTGGATGAACATCTCAAAGGCATGATGTTTTTAGATGACATTGGTCTACCACATCTAAGATCTTATTAATTTTATTTATGTTTGGGAGCTTTGGGCAGGCTGTTTTCCTCCTTTTTTTTTTCTGGTTGAGGCGTGTTTTCCTGGGTGCTTCAGGTGCATATTTCTTGTTTTATTTCGTGATGTTGGTTGTCGTTGCGTTTTTGCTCCTTCAATGGTAGTGGTTGTATCTTGATCTTTTAGCTTTTCTAGGTGCTCCTCTTCTGTATGTTGGTCTTCATTTGATATCATTGGGACTTTTTTTGCGCCTTTGTTGCAAAACACTGTCCCGGGATTTCTAATGATTTCCCCTCTCTATTTGCCATTGTTACTGCTTCGGCTCTTCAGGTTGTTCCATGTTTGGTCTTCCTTTATATATTTTCTTCTTTCCTTGTTAATTCTGTTTAATTTTCTTCTTTTAGGTCCCCCGTTTTGGCTCCTAGTATATCGAGGTATCTCCTTTTGTCGTTTGCTTTTGCTTGGTCTTGGCTTTTGTGGGTTCTTATTAATTTTTGTGCGGTTTTTGACAACTTGTTGCGGTTTCTTTTTTTGTGTGCTTCTTTTTGAAATTCCTTTGCGTGAGTTGTATCCCTGAGGGAGGATCCCCTNGTTTGCTTTTGCTTGGTCTTGGCTTTTGTGGGTTCTTATTAATTTTTGTGCGGTTTTTGACAACTTGTTGCGATTTCTTTTTTTGTGTGCTTCTTTTTGAAGTTCCTTTGCGTGAGTTGTATCCCTGAGGGAGGATCCCCAAGATTTTCTTTTGCAAGTGTTGTATTTTTTGTATAGTGGAGAACCTCCTAACAAACTCTATAGTTATTGTTTCATATTAATAAAATTTCTTCCGGGGTTTCAAAAAAAAAAAACCACAATAGGAATAAAAGAAGTACTTTAAATTNATTTTCTTTTGCAAGTGTTGTATTTTTTGTATAGTGGAGAACCTCCTAACAAACTCTATAGTTATTGTTTCAAATTAATAAAATTTCTTCCGGGGTTTCAAAAAAAAAACCACAATAGGAAAAAAAGAAGTACTTTAAATCATGGAAATTTTGAGATAATTTAAGCTTTAAAGAAAAATATTACTGATATGTCACCAAGAAATTTATAAGATTAGGCGACAATCTCACTGCAATTTGGATAAAAGAGGTTCCACATTCAAATTCAAGATTGCATACCAAAAATGAAATTCAAATTCAAGAAAATATACCAAAAATGGTCTGTTGTGAGCCAATGCATGTGCTTATGGCCCCTTTGGCCCACTTCAGGCCAATGCAGGCACTAACAGTTCGTGTGAGCTTGAGAAACCCATCTTAAAAAACACTAACATCACATGATTGTTGAAGTGATTTGTGATCTCACTTGCCGAAGTNATTCAAATTCAAGATTGCATACCAAAAATGAAATTCAAATTCAAGAAAATATACCAAAAATGGTCTGTTGTGGAGCAATGCATGTGCTTATGGCCCCTTTTGGCCCACTTCAGGCCAATGCAGGCACTAACAGTTCGTGTGAGCTTGAGAAGCCCTTCTTAAAAAACACTAACATCACATGATTGTTGAAGTGATTTGTGATCTCACTTGCCGAAGCGAACAACTGATCTCTCTCAAACTGCTCCTCAGGATGATCTTGCCGTCCAAATGACTATTTATGAGACGCCTAACATTTATATCATCTTCTTTTCATTTGGATAAGCTTTGTAGTCTATAGCTTATGATTTAATATTCTTATCTCTCTCTATGTAGTCCCATAAAGGTAAACAATCATCT
The DNA here is from genome assembly GCA_002079205.1 of Phalaenopsis hybrid cultivar. Classification (NCBI taxonomy): domain Eukaryota; kingdom Viridiplantae; phylum Streptophyta; class Magnoliopsida; order Asparagales; family Orchidaceae; genus Phalaenopsis; species Phalaenopsis hybrid cultivar. The sequence goes on along the minus strand of JXCR01140677.1, from coordinate 3,076 downwards.
ATAAGTTATATAACTATATATGCCCTCCTAACTTCAACGAGATCTTTGTCCCGCATCTTGTGTTTCTTCACCATAACCTTGGTCAGAACCCATAAGCATTTTCATCAACGTCCTTATATCATGTTCATCATCTTCATCGCCTCCCTCTAAGGTCTCCCCTGAGTTATGTGAGCCCACGAACAATACAAGATCTTATGTCCTAGAAAAGATTCAATAAGGATCATCTATGCCCTGATTTAAACTAAGTTATAATTAAACTAATCATCTTGATAATGCAAGCATAATGCCACCAATAGTGATCCACTCCGAGTCCGGATAAGCCCAAATACAACACTTAAAGTTAATTTAAAAATATTGAAGCATTCATTGGAATGTCAAATCATCTCAAAATTTGCATACTAAAAATAAAATAGAGCAGTTTGATGAGAGGAATCCAACGGACCTAATATCATTTAATTATAAGATTATTAAAACACTTAAAACAAAAAAAAA
>JXCR01140676.1:62547-96145 GCA_002079205.1 Phalaenopsis hybrid cultivar | reverse complement strand
TATACTATGTGATGAGAGAATATCAAGATATTTATAGGTAATTTTTATAAAACTGATTCTAAGCTACTTGTTATATGTAAATGTGTATAGGGTAATAAAAAAGTCATTGATAACCACATTGAAATAAATGAGAATGTTAATATGAATGTGTTGAGAAAATAGCAAGGATGGATAAGTAAATGGTTATATGTAAATGGCTATATGAGAGGGACTGCAAAAGTATCATCCATTGAAGTTAAGATAACGGAAGTAGACTTATGTGGCTTGGGCTTATACATTGGAGGTTAAAGGAACACTACTAAGACAAATAAATAGAATTAATGTGGAAGATGGTAGATCAAACTAATGTGACAGTTTGTGTAGAAAGATTTATACAAATACCTCAAACAGCACTTAAAATGAATGAATTTAGAATGATGGTTTATAATGTTGATCCTAAATGGTTCTGATAAGGCTTAGAATGATGATGGTTGTCATTTTTGTCTTGATGTCTGTAAATATGCTTTTTCTTGCAGAATGATGGCTTGGAACGTGAAAGCAGTGGCATATATTTTGAGGCTTCCATGAAGTTCCTTCATGTCGCTTTTCTCATGGAGCCTCCAAATTCTGAGATTGAGAGACAAGGGGATTTTATTCCATCATTGCAAATGCTGACAATGTATGTCGATACTGCCAGATTATGCGAGTAAGTCATAAAATTTTGAAATTGCTCTTTTTTTTGCATCTAATTTTGTTGAATAAATTTAAGCATAGGCTTGTTAAAGTATAAAGTTTCTTCTTGNAAGTCATAAAATTTTGAAATTGCTCTTTTTTTTTTGCATCTAATTTTGTTGAATAAATTTAAGCAAGGGCTTATTAAAGTATAAAATTTCTTCTCAGAATTCCTTATAAAATAATTATATAGGGAAGCTCCCAATAATCATTAGGCACTTGTTCCTGGTTGCAAGGAAAGAATTCCACACAAGTATCTACCGACGTTCTTTTCTTATTGTTGGTTTAGACTAGTTCATGTAAATACACAATTTTTTATACAAACGAGTCCACGTTCTTTATGGGCACTTTCTTATTAGATTTCTTAGAGGCCTGACAAGAACTAATTGGCATTTTAACTTTGGATGGTCTGTATCTCTTAATAAAAAAATACATGCAAATGGATCTATTCTGAATTCCTATTTAGCAATAAATATTTTTACGATGATTCTATGGGAGCCTTTCAGTTTGGGCATCCAGTTGGCGTGGTAGTTTTTAGCAGTGTTTTATGCTGACATTTTAGTGCATATTGAAAGAAATGCATATGTTGCTTGCATAGGCTGTACCATTAATTTGTGTTGACACGTCTCTACCAGTCTTGGTGCAATTTCCAAAAGCCTTCTGCCCTGAATTTGATGTGCCTTGAAAAATTTGATGGTGAATATCTATGTATTTTTACATTATCATTGGTTCAACCTTGCCTGCCACTTGGAATCAAGCTATTTGGTCGTTTATTATCTTTTTTATTTTGCCCTGGTTAAAAATTATGATAATTTTATTAATTAAAACAATTTATTTTAATTTCATAAAATTAGGGAGATTTACTAGTTATTTGTAGGAGTTTTTTTTTTTTTTATTTTAAACTTTTGGATGCTCATGGCTTTTGGAAAGGTTTAAGTATCATTTTAAGCTTATAAAATGTGTGATTAAATGAAAGATAATTAGTTTCTTATAGTTATTATCTTCCCATGATGTTGAGGGTACTGGTAATAGAGCATACAACCTTGTATTCTGCCCTCTTGTTTTTGTCGTGGCAAATTTTGCATTGTCATATGTGTCACTCTACATTCCTTGTAGTCAAGGTCAGAAGAAGTGTCCTTTCACGATGGTGAGCCTTGTCTCTGTCGAAATGGGCTGTTAGGCTTCCATTATGGTTCTCTTGTGTAATTGCTTCTCTCAAGGAGCATCTTGGAATGCATAGTTTATTGCGGTAGAACAAGTAACTATCTGCACGTAATACTGCTTGGTAGGTTTGTCCTCACTTTGTTCCCAAATATCTTTTAAGTTTTCGTTTGCTGTGTACAGACCTTTGATGATCTCGAAACCTATGATGCTTATTTGCATAGAAGTAATTAATAAGTGACGTCTGCTTAGTGCATCTGCGACATGGTTCTGGCTTCTAGCTTTGTGTTAAGTACGAAATTGAATGATGCAAAAAATTCTACCCAAATTGTGCGCCGGTCTTTCAACTGATTATGGTTATTCAAAAATTTCAATGCTTCATGATATGTAAATAATGTGGCTCGCTTGTTGCTCAAGAGCTCGGACGACTGCATAGAACAATTTGTCATATGTCGAATATTTTCTCCTAGATTTGATTAGTTTCTCACTGAAGAATGTGATGGGGTGATTGTCCTGGCTCAGTACAACCCCTATTCTGACGCCTGATGCATCACATTTTACTTCGAACATTTGTGTGAAATTTGGAAAGGCTAGAACTGGCACTTATGTTATTTTTTCTTTTAGTCTGTCGAAGCTAATTTGAGCGGTGTTTGGCCAAGTGAACTCTTTGCTTTTTAAATGCTCAGTGGGGGGGAGGGGGTTAACAGTGCTGAAATGCCTAATGAAGCAACGGTAGAATGATCCTAGCCCCAAAAACTATCTTAGTTTGGTGAATGATCAAGGTGTTGTCCAACTTATATTGGCTTCGATTTTTGTCGGGTCCATTTGAGTTCCCTTGTTAGATACAATGTAACCCAAAAAACATATCTAATTTTTCATAAAAGTACATTTCTTAGGGTGGACATATAATTTCTCATTTCGGAGTACTTTGAATACTGATGTTAGGTGTTGTATATGTTCTTCCTCAGAATGACCGTATACTAGTATGTTGTCAAAGTAGACTATGACAAACTTTGTTGCGAAATATCTGATTCATTAATCTCATAAAGGTGATGAGTGCATTTGACAGGCCGAAGGGCATGACTGTCCACTCGTATAGTTCATATCGTGTCTATAAGGCAGTCTTCCATTCGTCGTTTGGTCTCATCCGTATCCGGTGGTATCCATTGCGTAGGTCGACCTTTGAGAACAAAGTGTCCCCGCATAACTGGTCGAAGAGATCATCTAGTTGAGGTATTGGAAATCGGTACTTGATGGTTAGTTTGTTGATGGCTCTACTATGGATACATATCTTCCATGATCCATCTTTCTTGGGCACCATTAGTGTGGGCACAATGCACGGACTTGTACTTACTCTCTGGTGACAAGATCGTGTACTTGTCATTGTAGTTCCTCGTATTTCATTTGTCTTAGCCTATAGGTAGCTCGATTTGGTAAGACTGACTCTGGTCAATAGCATGTCGGATGTCCCTTAGTGGTGGCAGTCTCTCTGGCAGAATGTCCATGTTGACATCTTAGAAGTCTTGTAGCAGCGGTTGTAGGCGTGCTAGTTTGATGTTTTCTTCCTCTAACCCCTCGAGTAGGACTAGGGCTAGTGCCATCGGTGCATCTCGAACTGACGACATAATGGTGTCTCTTGAAACGGCTGCTTCCTCGATGTCATTTATTCCTCGTGTGTCTTTACTTGGTAGTAATACGATGCGTTTGTCATCTTTCTTGAATGAGTGTATTTTTAAAGTCATCATGTTGAGCTTTGTAGTCCTATTGCCAAGGTCATCCTGGGAGATATAGCATGTGTCCATGAGATCGACGTCACACCATACTTGTTCCTTTAATTGATTGTCTATCGAGAACTCAACAAGGCACTGTTGATCCACACAGATTTCATTTCTCAAGTGAGAGCATAAGATTGGTGATGTTTTTTTTGTGGGTAATTCTAGCTTTGTCACCATCAGTTTAGATAGGGCATTTTCACAACTGCCACTGTCGATTATCTTGCTGCAAACTTTGCCTTTTACATTATACTTTGTGTGAAAGATGATGCGTCGTAGTCATGATTGATCACATGTTGGTTCTGACTATAAAACTCGTTATATGGCTAATAATTGATCTTCGTTTTCGAGGAACATAAGCGCTTCTTCGAAATTTTCCTCTGACTCCTCGTTTTCTCTTTCCTCAACGACGCTTTGATCGATAAAAGAAACAATTCAAATAGTAGGGCAATTGGATGCGATGTGGCCATAGCTGTGGCACCTGAAACAATTTTTGGCTGGCATTGACCCAGATGAGCTACTCTTCTCGAGCTTCTTACTGCTTGGATCATTTTTTGCATTCCCGGATGCTAGTTTCCCCGTTCCTGCCATCCCTTTGTCTGTAGTTGTAACTGCCGGTGCTGGCTTGTAGTAAGATTGATGTCGGAAGGAAGACTGTGGTCTGGCTTGATTCTATTACTTTTCTACTTTTAAGACCAATGTTTGAACGTCACCTAACGACTAATAGGTCTGCAGTTGCACGACATTGTTAATGGCTGGCTTCAAGCCTCCGAGGTAGCAGGTGATTGTATGCTCCTCTTGTTCGACCAACTCGCATTTCATTTGTCACTGATTGAATTTGGCTGTGAATTCCTCTACAGACATCTCTCTTTGTTTTTGGTTGTGGAGCTTCAAAAATATATCTTTTCGGTAGTGTGGGAGCAGGTATTTCTATAGCAAGGCTTTCTTCATTTTGTTATACTTAGTGATTTTGTCACTATCGTCCCTTTTTCGTTGTTGTTGCAGGTTGTCCCACCATAACGAGACGTGTTTTTTCAATTTAATTGTTTCTAGTTTGATCCGCTTATCTTCAGGTATCTCTTTGTATTTGAAAGTCCATTTGACCACTCACAACCAGTCAAGGAATTCATCTGGATTCATACCTCCATCAAATTTGGGGAGAACTATTTTATTGCCAAAGTCCGGGTGGCCTCCAGGTTCTTCTTGTGGTCGCCTCTAGTATTGGATGCCAAAACGGCGTGGAAGGTATTCTTCGTCGTTGTTATCTTCCCTGCGGAATGGATTTAGATCGTCGTCCCTGTCTTTTTGTCGACTCTCTAGGTCAGAATCGAGGGTGACTTCGCCTCGTGTCCCTTCAATCGAGTTCTGTCAATTGTTGTTGCTGACGGCGGATTTCACTATGTATCGCATCTCGGGTGGGGTATGGTACGTTTCTCCTGAGGGGTGTAGCTTATGGCTTGGATGAGGAGACAAGGAGATTGGGGAAAAAAAAAGAGACAAGAAGGATTGTCGAATAAAAAGAAGAGAGCGGAAAAAGGAAAGGAAAGAAGAAAAAGAAAAGAAGGGAGAAGAAACTTTGGCTTGGTAGTAGTATTGGTTGGGTGGATTTATGGCAAGTTTTGGAAGGGCTGGAGGGAGTTCGACAGTGAGAACAACAAGTTGGCCAGTAGTAGGATGGGGCAACCAACAGCAGAAAGAGGGTCAGAGGGTTGCAAAAAAATAAAATGTCTCGTTGGAGTCAAGCTACAGACGGAGCACCATCCAAACCCTTGGAGACAGTTACCATCTTGTATGAGTTCCAGCCAGAACACATTCTCTCGTCAGGTACGATCCCATAGGGGAAGAACGGCTCAATGGCAATAATTGAAATCAATAATCATCTAAAACCTTCCTTCCTAAGGAAAAACAACCTTTATATATAAGAGGATTAAGACTTAAATTGGGCAATGCTTTCAATTAATAAATAGAATAAAAAAAGTAATATAATAGACAAGGATTTAGAATAGGGGATTTCATAAAAAGGAAAGATTTTAGGAGCGAAAGCAAAGAAAAGGAGGTGGGGGAGAAGGTTTTGGACCGCACTTACTACGCATCTGCGACACTGTAGCAGCTACAATGTCGCGATTCGGGGAAGCTCTTGTGTCATTCTACCAGGGTTGGGGGAGCTTCGACTTCATTTGTTAAATCTTCTAGGGCATAAAATTTTTGGTGAGGGTGGCTTGGGTAGGGGTGGATGCTAGGAAACCTAGGACATGACTAGGGTTGGGCTAGCTTTGATACCAAATGATACCGAAGGAAACTCAAATCACAACGAAAAACAAATATTATGGTTGAAATTGAAAATATTACAGACACGACACTTGAAAACATGAAATAACGATAACAAAGTAATAACAAACATAAAGACATAACACAGACTCCAATAATGGTTACGGTAGCAAGTAGATCGGATGGAGGGCTGTGACAGCTGTTGGGCTGCTCGGGATAGGCTGCTGTAGCGTTGGGAAGAGCCGAAAATGGTTACAGTAGGATAGGGGAAGGCCTGGGAGGGTTGTGGTGAGGTTCGGATTGGTTGGGAGGGTTTATGGCTGGTTCTGGAAGGGCTGGAGGGAATACGACAGTGAGGGCAGCAAGTTGGTCGGTCATAGGACGGGGCGGCCAGCAATAGGAAGAGGACCGAAGGGTTGCAGAAAGATAAAATGTCAGCATGAGGGTCGAGCTACATCTGGAGCACTACCCAAACCCTTGGAGACGGTCACCACCTCGGACGAGTTACAGCCGGAGCACCTTCTCGTCGTCGGGTACAACCCCCGGAGGGGAAGAACGTCACTAGGGCTGTAACTGAAATCAACAATCATAAAAAACCTCCCTTCCTAAGCAAAAACAACCCCTATGTATAAGAGGGATCAAGACTTAAATTAAACAATGTTTTCAATTTGGAAATAGAATAAAAAAGTTGTATAATAGGCAAGGATTTATAATTGGGGATTTCATGGGCAAGGAAAAAAATATTAGGAGGGAAAGGGAAAGTAAAAGGGGGAGAAGGGTTTGGACCGCGATTACTATTGCTACTATAGTTTTGTGTTTGTCGCGATCTGGGGAAGCTCCCGCATCACTGGGTGAACACAGCTTTAATCGTCAACTAGGTAGCTATTTTTTGCTGCAGCGTCACTTTTGGTTGGTCTTGTATTTGAAATTATTTTGGAACAAATCAGCGTCTCTTTTTGACTTGTTTTCTTGAAAAAGGTAAAGCAGCACTGAGGGCTTTACTCTTCTATGTTAGGAAATTATCGACATATTTTTTTTTCTTTTGTAGAGCTTATTATCAATGGGAAATTGTTAATCTGGCATTTCTCCAGGAAGGAGTATATATCATGGTTCTGTTTGTAGTTGTTGACCTCATTTTTAGTGAGATCCTAGTCTTCTACTCTCAGAACCCATAATCTAGCCTTAAGAGTTCCTTGTTGACCATCCTAGCAGACTAGTAATGAAGCCCACTTCTCGTAGAACTTCAAACCACTCTTAACTCATTTTTGTGAAGAACTCGCATGAGTGGTTCCAAGCACTCAACTTCTAGTTGCAAGGGTTAAGGACCAACATGTAAAGGGCCCGAAAATGAGTTATTATATGATCAAACGACCATAGGTGAACCCATTTGTGACTCGAATGCTCGTGAACGCCGCAATTCACACACTCATTGCACCACACACGACTTTGACTTGATTTGACTTGCACACCGGTGAGTTTGTCCGGACGACCTCAGATGACGAAACGGACCGCACCAACGCGTCCAGAACATCAACTTTAGCTAGGAAAGACACTCTTATTGCTAGGGTTACGTGCGCACATGGATGACACAGAAATCAATGCATTTTTTTAGCGAGCGTGGGCACGGGCTCAACCCAAGTTCATTTCGAGTTTGACTTGGGCTGGATATGGGCTAAGCCCGAGCTAATTACTTCAGCCCACAAATTTAAATTTCAAATTTCAAAATTCAAAATTCAAATATATCATTAATTCCACAATAATCTGATATAATAAAGGGTTAATTCTTTTCCAATTAAGCCTCTTCTGTGCAAGCAAGGTATTCAGTTCCCCGCCAAAGCTTTCAAGTAACGGCTCCTCAAATCTTCGGCTATACAAATTAGCCCCGTATCTTCCCCGAAAAGCGAAAAAGGGATTCCTCATTTCGATCATCCTCCGCTCGCTCCCGTTCCCATCTACTTCCTCTCTCGCGCGACCCAGGTCTTCTTCCATGGGTCTTCTCTGCGTCGAAGACTCTCCCGTTCGACTCCTCCTTCCTCACTGCATTGCATCCGACGTCTCCTGCCGCCGAACGGACTAAGCCGCTCGTCTCCTTCTCCCGATCGAACCTCCTGCACCTCTTCCTCCACCGATCGGAGCTCCAGGAGGCCTCGCTTGACTCCCCCCACTGATCGACTTCTGCTCGCCTAACCTCTCTTGCGTACTTCTCCTCATTATTCCGAAGCCTACTCCCTGCTCCTCTGCTCGACCGAAGGAGCCTCTCTCCCACCCGCGATCGAGGCATCTAAGCTCGCCCTCTCCTCTCGCGTTCGACCGAGGACCCCTGTTCGACTTCTTCCGCTTGAGTTCACCTCGCTGCACCGAAGTCCTAACCTTAGACGCTGATCTTCCTCCTCGCTCGCGCCCTTCCTATCCTTTCCCCTTCCCCTTCGCGTACATGCAAGACAGAAAAAAAAAGAGGTCTCGTTGTTTCAAACTTCCTGTTATTTTCAGTCATCATCAAGTTAAGAATATACTGTGATTCTCTATGGGTCATGTGCTTGCTATGCTCAAATGAGATAATTAAGCTGATACATTCAATCTCTTTCACAAGCAGCTGCGTTTGAACATGACTTCATGCTTTAACNCTTCTGATCATTATCGAGGGTTCTCTCAAGTGATTCCAGTCATTTGAGATGTAATTGACTATAGGGGTTTGTCTTTATAGGGAACTTAAAACTCAGATAAAATAAACTCTATTTAATCTTTGTATTAGATAGAGGAACTTGTCGGTCACATACAAAAGGTTCGCAGACCAAATGGATGTCACAAATCTCTTATTTTGCAGGATTGGGTCTATCGCTGAGGTATACACTCATTTTTTCAGGAAGGTATAATATTCGCGGTATCAGACACGATTATGCAAACTATTGGACTAATGAGATCCATTTGGTCTCATTTTTTAAAAAATTAAAAAGGATGAGATAGACTTTACATGTATCCACCTTTACCGAATGATTGGGAAAGTAGAATTCGGTTGGTACTAAGTTTTGCTGTGAAACAAAATAGTTATGAATGGACAACGAATTTATTTGTGGAGAATTCACAATTGCTTACTGTTTGTTTATCACCTTCATATGAAATTATGAATAATTGTGAAGTATTCAGCGAACAAGATGTTTATATCGTAGTTCTTGATTTGGGAAGTATTTACATGCATAACACTCACAACTTATGTGCGCATATCTACACCTGAACTCCAATCTTTGTTGCATACATATATTATCTTACCTATATTTGGAATTCATCTTACTTATATTTGGAATTCATGTGCAAGCATTTATGTAGATTTCATCCATGAAATGATTTCATTTGGAAAACATATGAAAATTTTTTTATGTCATTTCTATTGAAATTCCTATACAAACATTAATGGAAATATAAAGTTCTGATGCTCTCATTTGGAACAGTTTGAAAGATTTAGAGTTTGTTATCATGAAAATATGAAAAATTTGAACAATCTTATTTATGAAGATTTTGGAAAATTACAAATGTTGTTTTGAAGCAGTTTATGTACTGTTTCGGTGTCTTTAAATGCAAACTTTGTGCCCCATTTAAGTGTTGATTTTAGAGCGCTTAAACACATTGTTTATAGTTGGTTTACCTACTGTTTTGGAAAAATGTACGTAGCATTTAGGTGTTGATTTGCACACTTGTTTGAATATAGTTTTATCAGCCTTTAAACACTATTTTGAATTCTTTAAATGCACGATTTTCTGGGACTATTTAGGGGCTAGTTGGGTCCGTCTGGCGGCTTGGGGGTTTGATTATATTTCATGGTTCTTTTTCTGCACTTTTCTGAGTCTTTGGCGACTTTTGTACCTCCCTTTTTCTTACTCAATTGGAAAACTTTTGAGCCGATCAAAACACTGTATTGGAACAAACTTAAGTACTCTTCGCGAGTCTATTTAATTACAGTTGTTGAAAGATTTTAAACGCTCTTAGGTTAATTCACGTGTTATTTCCCCATTGGATTTGTTAGTTTTGGAAGTGAGTCAACCTTCTATTTTTGTTCGTTTTGTTATTTTTATTCAATGGTTAAGTCAAAAAAATGAGAATTTCTGATTTAATTACTTGGAAAATACTTAATTGGGGGTAGAACACTTTAAATCATTTTAGGCACAAGCTATAGTGTAGGCTTCCTAGATTTTAGGAGCATGCTCCAGGTGAGAGTCCGTCCACCTAATTCTCAGCATAGGCTTCCTAGATTTTAGGAGCACGTCCTAAGTGAGAGTCCATCCACCTATTTCTCAGCATAGGCTTCCTAAATTTTAGGATTTAGTATAGATTTCCTAGATTTTAGGAGCACACCGTAGGTGAGAGTCTATCCACATAATTCTCAGCATAAGTTTCCTAGATTTTAGGAGCACACCCTAGGTGAACGTCCATCCACTTAATTTTCGAATAAATAACAAAACTTGACACTTAACCCTGATTCACAAACTGATTAAGACACTAGACATGATGACCCACCGAGGCGTAGTCTATGCTTAATTAAATCAACAGTGAAATTCCCTCACTGACTTAACCTACGATAAAACCTTGTGCATCGGGATTTGAGCTTGAATATTACACTCAAATCCTTCTGACAATTGGTGAAATTTGTTAACGCCGCATATGGATCATCGGACTAGGATGAGTCTAGGGTCTAGATGATGAGGGCGATGACGTCATTGCTTATGTGTGCTTAAACGAGGGATACGAAGTTAGATTATTAGAATAGTATCTTCTACCTCAAGGATCTTCAATAAGGGAGAGAGAATGACCCATGATATTATTCGCCGATTCTTGGTGGGATCGTTGCCCCCGACACTCTTAGGTTGTCAGTAGTTCTAACACGATTAGAGTGACTAGTCTGTGGACTGTACGACTTTACAAAATATTTACAAAAATAAAATAAAAATTTCTTTTTCATGATTAAAAGAAATCTGCATAAAAAAGATTTAAACAACAACTTTTGCATGAAAAATCAAAGAATTTTTCTATGAAAATTTGTAAAGGTCAATGGCTAGTCTTTTAAATTGAGGTTGAAAACTGCCCTTTGTAGATTGTCGGGTTGGTAACTCTTGTTCAAAATTGGGAAGCACACAACCTAACTCCGAGCCTTCCACTTTTACCAATGTCTTATACTCAGTCTTGATCTTTCATATGTAGCTAAGGGTTTCTTTTTCTCGTGATTTTTACTACTCATTTTTCTGACTTTCGCGTTGGGTTTTCTCGACTTGTTTAATTTTCTTGCAAGTTTATTTAAATCTGCTGCAAATCATACTATGTTCGTAACATTAATAACACAACAGTAGCAGATGCGCAGGTATGTTTTTACAGTTTATCTACAACATTTTACTTTACTGCATTTTACCTTTCAAGTACATTTTATTTACCTACGATTTGCTTATGCTGCATGCAAAATCAAAACTGAAACAAAACAAAACCAAATATTGACACCAAAACTGTGAAGCATAAACTACCAAACTCAAACACTTAAACACTGGAATTGTCACGACGACAGGAGTTTGGAGCCAACTTTGTGGGCAGCACGGTGAGGAATACAGACCGAGCAACAAGAGGATCTTCTTCAGCATTATCCCTTCCTAGTATAATAACAACTCATAGGTTTTCGAGGTAGCTCGCCTAGCGCGACGTAAATCCTCACACTCCATTTTTAGGCTCCTGTACAACCATGTTGTGCAGCGTAAGTCCTAATCAGCCTTAGGTTCTGAGGTTGTCGTGTGACATGACGTAAACCCTCTTATCTCTATGGGTTATTTGCATAATCGGGTATTATGCAAATGTAAGTCCCAAATAATAAAATTAGCAGGATTGAACAATTGAATAACATCATCTCTAAAAATACAGTCACACAATATGATAGTTTGAGAAGTCACTGAGGGTTCTCAGGATCTGTGAAATCCTCTACTTTTTCTTTTCTTTGGACTCCTGAAATAACTGTTCCTATTTGAGTCACTCTTACTTGCTTTGCCACGTCTTATCGTGAAAACCTAAACTTTGGAATCTTGAAGATACCTCTGATCATTATCGAGAATTTTCTCAAGTAACCCAGTCATTTGAGATGTAATTAACTATAGGGGTTTGCCTTTATCGAGAACTTGAAACCCAAGTAAAATAAACCCTATTTAATCTCTGTATTAGATAGGGGAACTTGTCAGTCATACATAAAAGGTTCGTAGACCAAACGGATGTCACAAATCTCTTAGTTGGCAGGATTGGGTCTATCGCCGAGATCTATACTTATCTTTGGGAGGATATAATATTCGCGGTATCAGACACGATTATGCAAACTATTGGACTAATGAGATCCATTTGGTCTCATTTTTTAAAAAATTAAAACATACTACCTTTAAAACTCAAACTATATATCTATTATATTAAATTAAATTTCAAAATTTATTTTCATATTCATATTTTCAAATAATCAAAAAGGTTGACCGACAGTAGCATGCACGTGATACCGCTCCTTTAACTTAATTATTTACAATAACAATTTAATCTTTATTTTTTTGTATCGTTTAGGGCGAGACACTTGTTTTCATGGCTCTCTGAATTAAATTATATCAACGTGTCTGATTGCTTCATTTGTTTTGTAGATTTATGGTTTCCGATTTACTTGATGTTATGGACACCTCCAGTTTGTTTGCTTTTTACTCCCTATTTTTGGATAATTTTATTGAGTTTTGACTTTAAAGTTAAAATTGTAAACGGATAGAGGTTTTTTTTTTGTTTTAAAGATATTTTAGCATTCTTTTTAACTTGCAAGAATTTAAAGTTTAACTTAACTAGAATTTCATTTTCTTGTTTCTTAGACCTCTGAATGGGAGAATCAATCCTGATTGCCACATTTACAGTGACAGATTAAAATTGCTTTCTACTTTCTCATTTTTTATGGATCTATTTGGTTACAAGTTAAGTTAAATCGTAGATGGATAGAGTTTTTTTAGCTGTTTTAAAAATATTTATTTAAGCCTTTTTAACTTTCTAGAATTTTGTTTACCTGTTTCTTAGACCTTTGAATTGGAGAATCAATCCTGATTGTTGCACTAGAGTAACAAATTAACTCTTTAAGCAATGATACTGGTCTCACGTTCCGTAAAAATTCTTTTAAGTTTTGCATTCTTTCCTTGCAATTCTAATTTCTGTAATATTCTATTGTTGCCGTGTGTTGATAGGTTTTGTGCTCATGAGTACGAAAATTTGAAAGAAATGGCCGCTGCTGCCTTGGCTTACAAATGTGCGGAAGTGGCCTATATGAAGGTTGCTTACTTCAAGCATCCCAGTGCTAGCAAAGATAGACATGAGCTTCAAGCTGCATTAGATGCGGCACTCCCAGGTTGTTACAATGTATCATACCGTATCTGTTAAAGTATACTCAGATTGAGTGCTATTTGCTATCATATTTAATCTTTACCTGCTGAGATTTTCATTCGGATATTCATCCTTTTTTTTTTCTGATATTCTTACGTGAATTTGCTATTGCATTAGTAATTAAGGTGAAGCCCGACCATCATTTGATTTTTTATAACTCTTCATCATTAGGCTGCTATTTGGGGTCGGCTTTACGAAGCATTATTTTCTATTCATTTTTATTTGGTGATGCCAGAGGTATTAAAGTTTTTTCTCATATCTTTTGGTGCTCTTCTATCTTCCATCTTGTCCAAATACCTGCTGCAGTTGCAACATTTTATCTACTATAGGTGCTACTCTACTACTTCTCTCTTATATTGTTTTCTCAATTTATCCATTCTGTTTTACTATTTCCTGGAAAGGGACGATCTTATGTTATTCTGTTGTATGTGTACCTTTTAAGAATCTTGTTTATTCATTGGATTGTTGCTAACAAACATTACTCTTTTACCATTTTTGCCTTCATGCCTGCATTCTTGGTTTCATCATTATGTTAATATTGATTCTCGCTTCAGAATTGACACTTCTGTGGCTTGTTGTTTCTACTCGTAGGTATTATAGGTGAGCCAACTACATCTACTTCGGATGTTGATAATCCAAATAATCAAGAAGTTCTTGAAAAGGCTGCTTCAAGGAGGGCTACTAGGTCTCCTCAACTTGCTTCCAGCTTTGTTATCGCAGCTCGAAACCGTCCCCATGTTAAGCGGCTGCTCACTTATGTAAGTGCTTTACTACTCTAACATTCTCTTTGGCATGGATATTTGAACAAAAAAAACCTGCTTTCGTCTTATAAAACTCAGAAGCTTTAATAGAACATATTTTTAAGAGTTATCATGAGTGCAAAGCAACACAAGAGGTGTTGCACCACTTGGAGGTTTGTGTACTCAACAAACCATCTAAATATTCCTTGTTATTGGTGGCTGATGTAATATGAATGCTCACTCAATTGGTAGCACTAAACTTTTTTTATTTGAAGTCTCTTGTAAATTTACAGTAGCAAAATCTGAGTGAAACCTGTTTATAGGCCTAGTTTTTCATTTGAAAGGCATAGTCTCTTGTAATTTTAACCCAAGCAAAAAAATGAGTGAACTCATTGCGATTATGTAGGGGTGTTTAGTTTTGCTATATCTTCTTTCAAATTTTTTTTACCATAGTCTTCCAATTTTTTATAAATCTAGCAAAAATATTTTAAGCTTTAATTTTTTCCTCCATCTCTCAAAACTCATACTTTAATTAATCATGGCATGGGTTTTGAACCTTGACGTTTCAAATAGTTTCAAAACCCACAAAGGCATGGGTTTTGAATTCCGAATAGAAATTTTTAGGTTATGAGATTGCAGGATTTAATAAAATTCTATAAAAACTAAAACAAAACTTAATTTTTTCTTTAATTAAAACACTTGAAGATACGGTCTTTACTCTCTCAATACTAGTTGCCGCATGCAGTCCCCAAGCTGAGTCGCAACCCTCATGACTCTTCTTTTTTGGCTAATCACCAATCCATGACAGTTATGCCATTTGTTCATCGCTGTTCCTTGCTCTTTGCCACCTCCGTTTGCACCTTTTGCCATCTCCATTTGTTGCCCTTTGTCATCTTCCTTCACTGTCCTTTTACTCAACAACTGATCATTGTCCTGTAGTGAGATTTCACAGCCTTCAGTATACAAATAAATGTGATTTTGATACTTGACTGAGAGAATGATTGTTCAATAAAGCTTTTTTTTTTTGTTTAGAGTATTTTATTTAAAGATTTTGTAATCAGTTATAATTTCTTAAAGCTCTCCTAGCTCTTTGTAAACTATAATGGTGAAAGTAGATCTCAAGAGAAAATATATTAATACTAAGTATGTGACTGATGTTGAATTAGACGTAAATAAGGTAGAAAAAGACTTCATATATATTAATTGTAATTTTGGCAGCAAAATTATTATACGAGGTGTTAAAAGACCAAAGTATCTTATTGCTTATACTCATAAGAATGTGTAATTGTTTGTGGTATTTCCAAATGAAGTTAAATGATAGACATCAATTTATTTGAAGGACAATACATTAATACCAAAAAATATGGATGAAATTATTTAGAATGGAGCTTACTTTGGTTCCTCCGGTTTTGATTCTACTAGTGGTACTAATAGAATCTCTATTTTCACTAGAGGAATTTAAGGCTCTATGAGCAATTTATTGAATATTTGGGTCATGATTTTTAAGATAAAGTCACAGTATTACCACTAATATTTTCTAAATAATATTAGAATCGAGTTTGTATGGGTTATTAGGAGTTTTTCTTATGAAAATGTGATTCCTTTTAATGTTGATAGGAGTTCATTTTTTCATAGAATGACATGCTCCATTATGAATTATGGTCATGGATTGAAATTTCCAAGCAGGCAATACTTCGAACATCAATATTGAAGTTGAATTTTACTGGTAAGTTGGTTCAATATTTAAAAAATGCATAGGCACAAATAGGAGTTTTAATATAAGATAAAACATTAGAATTAAAAGCTTTTGTAGTCCTAGCCTGAAGATTTAATAATTCAAATTTTACATGTAAACAAAATTAAAGCATATTCAACCAACTACATATAATTAGAAGAAATCATTTAGTTGTGATTAGGATGAAAAAATTAATTTATGTCATGTACAACGAGGAATTAAAAGACGGACACTTCAGTTTAACATCACGTAAAGAATATGCTCTTTTTATTCTTGATTGTTTCGCCATCATAAGATAAATGGGTTATCAACTAAGATGAGAAGCTTAAAAGTTAAGTTGGATTAGATGATAATGAAGGTTCTGTTCTTTTATGTTTCTAATATAATAGGAGTTAATGGAACTTCACAACGATTCATCAAACTCAAATGAGATTAAACAACAAATACTTCGAAAGTTTTGTGAAGCATATTCATTATGAAATGTACATTCATTTATTATTTCATATTTCCTTATTATGAGTGTACTTATTATAAGAATTTTGATGCAAAAATGAAGAAAGCAATGTTGCTAAATGAGGAAGAAGATGGATGTGATGGTTCACGTCAGGCTGATGGGAATATGAAAGACTTGTTAGATATATGGTGTTTAAGGATAAATAAGTGAGGTGAGGGTGTTTAGAAAATGATATGAAAGGGAAAAACTGAAAATGAAATAAGATTTGGAAGCAATTTGGGGATAGCATCTACTGTCCTCAAAAAAAGCAGCTAGGGGAAGGAGGCTGGTGATAATATCGGAGGTTGTGGATGTTGAGAAGGATCCACCATCTATTCCTGAAGAAGCTGCAGGCATATTAGTTATAAGAGGAAGAGGATACAATTTTCCTTGAGAGCTGAAATTCAGAGAGAATCTCCAAATGCATAAAATCAAAACCAAAGTTCCAAAACAAGTATTAGACAATACATTTGTACTTAGGTGAATAAAAAAATCTTAATTCTAATTCAAATAAAGCCAAGGTCAAAGCCGAAGGTCCTGTCTGCTCCTTGCAGGAGGGAAAATCCCGACCCCGGGTCCATCTTGGGTAGAAATCCTGCCCTCATTGCTGCCTGGTATGAGTCATGCCCCAGTCGGTGATAATGTTGATGTTGATTTTAGGGCATAAAATACTTTATCTAGACTCTAAATCTATTATAGGTTTCTAAGTTTTATGTTTTGTGAACTCAACTTTTATTCAGTTTTGGGAATTATGTGTACTTTCTTATATTGTATCTTTTATGGAGTAAGGTTATGTTTTCTTAATAAAACTTGTGCTGTGTAATTTTTCATAATTTAATGATTTTTTTGTTTTTCTAAATTGAAACCCACACATTGTTTTGATTCGAAACATACATTTCAATTTAATGAAGGAGTTCACCTAGATTTCTGATATAATATTTTTAAATCTTGTTAAAAGACCATCTGACCGTATCACTAACTATATGCTGTTTTAATGCTTTGATAGTACGACTCTTTTTTGGTTTCCCTGATCTAGTATTTGCACTATCTCATGCAATTATAGTTCTAGCAATATATCAAAACATTAGTAAAAAATGAGTAAAGCTAGCTCGTTGTTTAGTTGTCTAGTTTCTCTAATAATTTCACATGGTGATGTTGTGACCGACTTCCTTTCTTTCATTTTATTCTCTTAAAAAAGTTCAAGCAAACATGCTATTGATTTGGAAATCTGTTATCTTATGATGCGCTTCCTTTCTTTCATTTTTGTCCCTTAAAGAAGTGCAACTCTTGAAAATCTGTAGAATTGTTCGCTTTGTTTTTAAACTGTATCTTTAGCTTTGTATCTTTTATATCCCTTAAAATGGTTGGTTAGTAAAGCTGCATTTTCCTTAAAGAATTTATTAATTACATTCAAGATAAGGTTTAGTATGCAAATAAATATGGATATCCTAATATGTTAAGTGTGCTGGAAGTTACTGAAACTATATATTCTTTATTATGATATTTTTGTGGTCCTACTATTTGCTTTTCTTTGTTCAAAGCAGTATATTTGTTTATGGTATGTTTCATTTGGTTACCGTTTGTATATATTTAAAAAATGATCTATTTTCTCTCTTACATTTGAATTTTGCAGACAAATTACCTAAATTGCGCTTTTGAAGCCACAAACAAATCAAGGAATGCTCTTGCGGCTGCTAGTATTGACCTAGACGAAGATAGGGTCGCAAGTTTGTTCTTGATCAGAGAAGTTCTCGATTTTAATTTCAATAATGTGGAAAGGCTTCTACAACTTGTACGGGTTTCGCTGAATTCTATCAGCTGTAAAGTGTGAAATGCGCTAAATATGAATGCCGTTTCTGTGAATAAACACCGTTTATATTGTGTTCCACCAGTGCAAATAATTTGAAGAAGGATTGCTATGGGTTGATTTTTCTATTATTCTGATAGTTGAGTTCCTTCAATATGTAGGGGGTTCTTGTACAAATCTGACGAGGGTTACAGCACGGATAGCCTTGTAACCTCATAAAGAGTGTTTCCTCATCTTAGGAATTTTTTTTTGGAAGATTTACTTACATACCACTCGATTCTTATGTATTTACATATCTAACACTTAAATGCCAATTTTTACCTATAAGAAATCTTGCCTATACTTTAAAAGGTGTATTTCACTTTTGAAAAGGTAAAATAGTGATACTTTTGATGTGATGTGAAAGATTTGGGTGGTATAATTGTAAAAAAGCAAAGTTTAGGTGCTGGACACTGCACCCGCCCCCCCAGCCCCCACTCACTGATATGGTTTTCCTAAGATATTGTTTCAGTGCTGGATTTGAGAATAAACAATAAGACATCCCTGGTCTATTCCGTATATTTGGGCTGGTTTATTCCATTCTTCTCTTACTTTAGCATTTAATAAGATAATGGTGCAGAAGAATTGCTTACTTTTATGTAGTATGTCGTCATGTAAAGGGCTCAACATCACCCCTCCATTACATCTTCAAAGCTAAGGTGCGTACTGAAATAGGATGATATGCTACATTTGTTTATTTTCTTAACGCTTATTTACTACAAACTAAGTTCGGTAAAACCGGACTATTTTGCAGGTTATGTTTTTTATTCTTGTTTGATGATAATCAAATTCGGGATTGCTCGTTTTTTTCATATTACTTAATTGTTGGAATTTCCTTTGTTTGTTAAGTGGAGTGAACTGAATTTCCAAAGAATTGTTGTCATTAAATCTTCAATTTCTTTTCTTACTATTAGCTTAGCTGCCATTTGGGATCACTTTTTATTCTTGTATTTTTTTTTTCATTTTTTTAAAATTTTGTTTATGCGTTTACTTGAAATAAAACATTGTTCGTTTGTTATAACATATTTAATTGTTTTTAAAAACAGATGTTGAGTTTTTTAAAAAATAAGCTAATTTGTTTTTGAAAACAAAAAAATAAAAACATGTAAAAATTATACTAAAAGAATAATTTGTAAAATAAAAGTAAAAAAAAAGAAATGAAAGAAACACAAAAGTGATCACACACAAACCCTTAATGGCTTTAGTCGATGCACTTCAGTAGGAAATGCTGTTTTTTGTCTACTTTTAGTCAGGATTTATGAAGGCTTCCAACTACTGAAACATTGAAGTCCTACTTCACATTTATGACTGTCTTTTGTCAATAAAGGAAATTCTATTTTCTCTACGCAAGGCTTATGTTTTCATCTGCTTGTTCTTTTTTATTTTTTATTTTTTTATCATTATTATTATTATTATTTTTTTTTTGAAAGGTTGCATATAGCATTGATTAAATCAAAAGGACAAAAAATATGCTATCATGCATGCACAAAATGAGCCCTATGTTCTCTAATAAAAGCAGAAAGAGAATGACTATCATTTACATCTTTCAAAATAAAACTTTCTTGTAAAACTATCTATACACAATGGTGAGATGCTTTGTTTCTATCTCTGGCATTGTGGCACAAAAATATCTTCTTGAACTGTCAAAAAAGCTAAGTCAAATATCTTCTTGAACTGTCAAAAAAGCTAAGTAAAAAATTTCCTCAGGTTTATCTTGCTTGTTAATTGAAACCTACTGAATTAATAGAATTTTCATATATTAGTTTCAGGTTAAAAATTAAGCATATTAAATTAGGGGCATTTTCATATATAGCACAGAGTGCTTATGTATTTGCATATGTTTACACCTAAACTTTCATATTTATACACATAGCACTCAAATCCTTAGTATCACAACTTTTTAAAATTGAAATACACCTTTTTATGCATAGGTTTAAAGCACCAAAATTCTATGTATGTTTAGTTTGATGCCTATGAGTCCATTGGTCCAGGCAGGATCGATCGAGATCCAATTGGTCAGCTCACCCTAGATGTCCAGGTGTCACCCGATTCGGCAGGAATAGACGAAAAATCCTAATGCAACCACAAAAGATTCCAGCTCCAATGTGGGGCCCACTGAGGTGATAATCCCGTACACTAGAAGAAAAATTAAGTTTAGAGGGAAAGTTTGTAAGGGAGCTAGGAGAGTTTTTATAAGAGGTTATTTTATGTTTTATTTGGTTACAGCTTTTTTCTTTTCTAGCAACGTTCATAGCGGCATCTAGGGTTTGTGGAGAGACGATTTTCCTCTTGAAGAATAGATCCACATTATATCCTGTTTACTTTTTATTGATATTAGTAAAATAAGCCTTCATCTGAGTTTCAACGCCTATCTATTGCATTTTATTGCTCTTTTGGTGTCGTATCGTATCAAATTGATATTAGACCGAGATCATGGAGGAATGCCAGCAAAGAAAGTGGAGGTGTTGGAAGGAGAAGTATTACAAAAAAAATCAGAAATGGAGAAAAAAGTTTGTCACCATGGAGGATAGGTTTTCTTCTGTAGAGAACCAAATGGAGGATTGATTCGGGAGCATGGAGGAAATGATGAAGTGGCTCCCTGAGAAGCAATCCAAGTTCCCGCTGATGGTTCAAATTGCTAACCTTAACCAAGGTTCAATCAGGCAATCATCTGTCAAATCCAAAGGAAAGAAGATCGAACGAGAGGGCGACGAGGAGGAAAGTATCTCTCACCAAGAGCTCCCCCTTGGGACTTCGAGAGGTGGTGGAAACTTACGAGGGAGGGCGATGGGCCGAAAATTGGAGGGGTGCTATAAGAGGCATGGAGGACCACGACGTCTGTAGGAAAGAAGTGGGAGGGGGGTATGGCTAAGACTGAAAGAGGGAATTTCATCACAGATACATGGGGGAAACAACGTAGGTAGAAGAAGTTGGGATGGTGATGTGAGGGTGAGGAAACTGAAGACGTCGATCTTCGAAAGGGAAAAAGCACATGTGTGGGTGTATCGGGTGAAGCAATAATTTGCAGTAAATAGATTAATTGAGGAGAAACTCATCTGAATAAATTTTTGGGGGGACTCTTAAGGATTATTTGATGGAACATTTTCAAGCCATCCAAGAAGGAGACCTACACGAGCAATTATATACTTTGACTCGGGAGGGGACGATCATAGAATAAAAGGAGAAGTTCAACTTCTTGTCGGGGCGGCTGAGGGGTATTTCTACAATAGGACTAGAAGAGAACTTCTTGAAGGGCTTGAAGCCCGACATTTGAGCAGCCCTCTGACCTTTGAGACCGCAGAGTTTGAGGGAGATGATGGAGATCGCCCAAATGATGTGAGACAAGAAATGGGTGCGCAGTACCAATAAAGACAGCACCAAGGGGGATTCTACAAGAACGTCTCGCCGACTATGATAGAGAATCTACCAGTGTCTTTTCAGAAAGAGATGCCAAATGAGAAGAATACATGAACCTGTATTGAGGGCAATTTCAAGCGCCTCACTGATGCAAAAGTGCAAGATAAAAGAGCAAAAGGGATATGTTTCTTATATGAAAAGAAGTATGCCCCAGGCCAGCGTTGTAAGGAGCACGCGCTTCAAGTCCTGATAGTGAGGAGTTGGAGAAAGACATAGTGGAGGAAGATGAGCATTTTTTAGTTGAATGCAAGAGAGGTGTCTATCAATTCAGTCATGGGATTTACTCTGAATCATACTATGAAGGTGTTGTGGTGTTGGTGGATAGTGAGGTCGTACATAATTTCATTTCAAATTAGGTTTTGGATCAGTTAAGGTTGGAGCTAGTAAATGCGAGAGCTTGGTTTTATGATGGGGACAAGGAGGGTGGAGAAAAATCAGGGAATTCGCAATGGGGTAGCTATGACACTACACAGTGTATGGGTGATGGAGGGCTTTCTTCCCTTGGATTTAGGCAGCACTGACGTGATTTGGGGATGACATTTAGGAAGATAAAGGTGGATTGGAAACCTCTAACAATGGAGCTCAAGGTGGAGGGTAAGAAGGCAGTGTTGGGGGAGATGGTATCCTGTGCAGAACCACGATCTCACTCAAAACCTTGGTCAAGACATATGGGGAGCATGGTTAGGCTATTTGGTGGGGTAGAGGAGATTCGGGGTCCTGAGTTGGAATAGCTCTCTAAGGGTGTTCAATAGCTCATAAAACAATTTACTGACATCTTTCAGCAGCCTAGCAGGTTACGGTACCCAAGGGAGCATAAGCATGCCATTAAATTAAAGGAGGATGTCTTCTTTCCCATCAGTGTCAAACCATATTGGTATTCTTAGATTCAGAAGGATGAGATAGAGAAGTTAATATGAGAGATGCTTGACATCGAAATTATTAAACTCAATATGTAGTCCTATTGGTGAAGGAAAAGATGGTAACTGGAGATTTTGTTTGGATTGTTGTGATTTGAGCCAGAAACCTGTCTTGGACAAATTTCCTATTCATGTAATTGATGAGATGCTAGATGAGCTTTTTGGGGCAGTTGTTTTCTTGAAGATTGATTTGAAGTCGAGATATCATCAAATCAAAATAGGGCCAACAGATGTGCATAAGACGACTTTCATGACACATAAAAGACATTATGAGCTCTTATTGATGTTGTTTGGCCTCACTGATGCTCCGAGCACATTTCAGCTCTCATGAATTAGGTTTTTCTGCTTTACTTCAGGAAATTTGTCTTGATCTTCTTCAATGTCCTTCTAATCTACGTCCATACAGAGACTGAGCATGTGGGTCATCTATGGATAGCCTTGAGGATGTTGAGAGAGCGTCAGTTGTATGTCAACTTGAAGTAATATTCCTTTGCAAAGTTACAGGTGGAGTACCTAGGGCACGTGATAACCATAACAATAGTGGTGGACCAGCCCAATATTGAGGCTATAGTTGACTGGCCCCTACTAAGTAGTTCGAAGGAGTTGATGGGACTCTCAGGTTTCACCGGATATTGCTGGAAATTTGTGAGGGGGTACAGTGTGATAGCATGGTCACTGACGGAACAGTTGAAGAAAGACAATTTAAAGTAGAGGAAACATAGACATTTGAACATTTGAAGATAGTTATGACCAGCATTTCAGTATTAGCACTTCTAGATTTCAATAAATTCTGTGGTAGAAATAGATGTGTCAGGGCATGGATTGGGAGTGTTACTCATGCAAGACTAGTGTTAGATTTCCTACTTCAACCAAGCAGTGTATGAGCAGGAGTAATGACACAAATAGACACCTCGAGAGTGTATCCCATGGGCGGTGGAGGTCGATTGGAAGGTGTGGTAGCAAGCCGGGAAGGTGGGACAACAACTGGGAGTAACAGGACAACAATTGGGATGACAGAAAAGTAGAAGACTGTGGCCTGCTATGACTGCAAAAGGGGGCTGGACAGTGGTCTGTGGGGGTTCAGGGAAAAGTTGAAGGTGATTTGGCAAGCTAGGTAGCAGCAGATGATTGTTGGGAAAAGGGTAGGAGTGGCGGCGGTCTGCTGTTGGATTGGGAGGTGGGTGGTAGCAGCGACAAAATAGAGGATAGTGGCCTGCTAGATGTAGGAGAGGGCTGGAAGGCAACCTGCACGGGTGCTAGGAGGACGAACGGACAGATAACTATCTCGGCGAGGTTGAGATACAACTGGAGAACCATTCGTACCCTTGGAGACGATCAACACCTCAGGCGAGGGATAGCCGGAGTACTTCATCGACGTTGGATACAGCCCTTGAAGGGAAAAATTCTAGGATAAAATCTGAATTCAGGCATAAGAAATTAGACCCTCAACTCTAAGCATTACATCTCTTATTTATAAAAAAAACTAGACTTATTTTTTGTAATGAAAATAAGAAAGGAAAATAAAATATAATTATGTTTTCAGATTTTAGAAAAGGATTTGAAATAAGAAAAGAAAATAAAATATAATCATGATTTTAGATTTTATGAAGGGTTTAAAATAGGAAAGAATTGAACATAAGAAAAGATTTTAAAATAAGAAGGGAGAATAAAATTCAGATTTCAGTTTTATGAAGGTTTTAAAATAGGAAAGTGTTGTGAAGGAAAATAAGAAGGAAGAGAAGAAAGGAAAAAGGAAACGAGGAAAAAGGAAACGAGGAAAAAGGGAAAGGAGGGAAAAAGTAAATGAAGGAAGAGGAACGTGGGGACGACAGTCCCCTTCCCTTCCCCGAGCCCCTGCATCATCCACGTATCTTGTTTACTTTAGTAAAATCAATCGTGTATGCTTTCATTGGTATTAGTAAAATGAGCTCTCATGTCAGTTTTCCTACCTCTCTATTGTAATTTATTCGTTATTTGTTCGCTGTTTTAGTTCCGAATCGTATCATTTAGATGTGAGAGATGTAAATATATAATAATTCTGTACTGCACATGTAAATTTCCCATTAAATTATTGGAATATAACTAGACTTGAAG
The DNA here is from genome assembly GCA_002079205.1 of Phalaenopsis hybrid cultivar. Lineage (NCBI taxonomy): Eukaryota > Viridiplantae > Streptophyta > Magnoliopsida > Asparagales > Orchidaceae > Phalaenopsis > Phalaenopsis hybrid cultivar. The sequence goes on along the minus strand of JXCR01140676.1, from coordinate 71,575 downwards.
ATTAGCTAGTAAATTTTATGATTGGAGAACTTGTCGATTGCTTTTTTAAGAAACTACTCTTTGATTTCAGTTACCTATTTTGTCTGCTTAAAGAATTAGGCTTAGTGAGTATGTATAAACACGAAAGTGACAACGTTATGTCAGCCGTATAGTTTGTTGCTATATTTATGATGATGAAGCAGTTATTTGGTGGACATGCTTTTACGTATTTATTATTTAGATTGTCTTAGTAAGTTATAACTTCCTTACATTGGATTTTTCCAGAAAATTGTCCCAATGGTGCGCCTCAATCCACTAAAAGCTTGGTTCTTTGTTATAGTATTTTTTGTGGTCACATTCTTTGTTATTGTTTGTTAGGAATAATATATTTGTTCAATTGTTTGTGTATGTTTGGATTTATTTGCCAATCATATATATTAAAAACATGATCTCTTTACTGCTTACATTTAACTTTATTTGCAGAGAAATTAACTGAAGTATTATTTGAAGCTGCAAACAAATTACGGAATGCTATAGGGATTCTCTGGATTCCATCAGACGGTAATTGTGAAGTGCGCTAAATTCGAATGTATTTTCTGTGAATCGGCACGAATTATCTTACGTTTCACCGGCACAAATGACTTGAAGGAGTGCTGAGTTGTTTTTTCCGAAATTTTGATAGTTGAGTTACTTGAAAATATGAAGGGGATTCTTGTAACAAATTTGAGAGGTTTACAACAATAATAGGCTTGAAAATTTGTAAAGGAGCTTTTCTTCAATTTAGTATTTTTTTTAGTTAATGAGAGCTTAAAATTGTTTATTAGTCTGTATTATACAAATGTTTTGTTTTGATAGTAGCACAACTCCGATTTGCATTTTTAACCTTGAGAATAAAAATGATGTATTTTCTGGTCAATTCTGTATATTTGGGCTGCTTTATTCCCATTCTGTTCTTAGAATCTGTTGTGTTAGGAATTGTTAAATTTACCTCAGCGTATAAAGGGCTTTTAACATCACCTCTCTTTACCATCACCAAGGCTGAGGTAAGTTTTGAAAGCAAATAGTTGTGATTTTCTTCTTTTTTTTATCGCTTATTTACTCCAATACTGAAGTTAAGTAATATTGAGACGATTTTTCCTGCTTGAATTTTTTTGGGGAATATTTACATGCATATCATCACTCAATTTATTTGTATTTACATATCTAACATCTAAACTTCGATTCGAGAAAAAGGTTTATTTCACTTTTTATAAGGTGAAATAATGGTATTCTTAATGTGATGTGAAAGCTTTGGATGGTGTAAATTTAGAATTGAAGTTCAGGTGTTAGATATGCAAGCACATAAGAATTGGGCGGTATGTTTGTAAATGCCTCTTTTTTATTCCTATCCAACCATGATAAAATCAGGGATATTTTTTGCAAGCATAACGACCCATTAGGTATGTGTGTTGGGTCAATTTTTTTCACCTTGGCTATCAATCACGTACCTCAATAGAACTTATTATGTACGGATAACTAGCGTGATACACTGATTGTTGGGAAGAAAAAAAATCTAACGCAATCAGTGTATCGTGTCCGTTGTCTTGACGCCGCCGAACACAGTTACGTTCTGACTCTGAAAAATTCTAGTACTGAAAATATGTTGCTCGTATTTATCTCTTTATTTGGTCAAAAGATGGAAATATTGTTTTTTTTTTGTTGTCACAAGGCTTATTTTTGATATTGCTTGAAGACTTGGCTTAGTGATTTGGTATTTGTCTTCAATAAAGTGATTATTATTTTAGCTGCATTTGGGGGTGTGCAAGCGATTAATTTAGATTGATTGGTTCATAAATTATTCAAATTAAATGATTGAAATCAGAAATCTAAAAATATAAACCGACTGAAATTTTTCCATAAAAGTTTCAAACCAAGCCAAAAATGTAATTTTGTTTAGTTAGTTCAGATTGGAGCAAATCGAAATTTGACATTTAATTCTATTTCAAATCAAAATAATTATAATTTAAGGTTCTATTTCAAAAGTAAATTCTACTTCTTTTTTAATCTTCTAACTATTGCCTTAATAATAAAAATTTGAAACTAAATTATAAAAATATTATATGCTCAATCTTTTTTTTTTTCAATTGTATTTAATTTCCTGATCTTAATATTTTTAGATTTTTTATTATTTTGATTTAAAAATATTAAAACTGAATTAAAAAAAATATACAAAAATTTAATATAAAAAATTGAGTCATTAATTGAAAATCAAGCCGAATCAATTAAATGAGCTTGATTAGATTAGCTTTTAAGTTTAACCAAATATTGTAAATTTCTCTCCCGGNCCTCTCTTTACCATCACCAAGGCTGAGGTAAGTTTTGAAAGCAAATAGTTTTGCCATTTTCTTCTTTTTTTTTATCGCTTATTTACTCCAAAACTGAAGTTCAGTAATATTGAGACGATTTTTCCAGCTTGAACTTTTTTGGGGAATATTTACATGCATATCACTCAAAACTGAAGTTCAGTAAGATTGATGTATTTACATATCTAACATCTAAACTTCGATTCGAGAAAAAGGTTTATTTCACTTTTTATAAGGTGAAATAATGGTATTCTTAATGTGATGTGAAAGCTTTGGATGTTATAAATTTAGAATTGAAGTTCAGGTGTTAGATATAAAAGCACATAAGAATTGGGTGGAATGTTTGTAATTGCCTCTTTTTTATTCCTATCCAACCATGATAAAATCAGGGATATTTTTGCAAGCATAACGACCCATTAAGTATCGTGTGTTGGGTCATTTTTTTTCACATTGCCTACAAACACGTACCTCAATAGAAATCTAACGCAATCAGTGCATCGCGTCAGTTGTCCGGACGTCATTAGCGTACAACGAGCTCAGCTACGTTCCACTCTTAACGCAGTGATTTCAATTCAGCACAAACTAATTTATTAATTGTCTCTTGTTAGTCAGAATGTATAAAAAAAACAGAATATGTTGCTCGTATTTATCTCTTTATTTGATCAAAAGATGGAACTATTGTTTTTTTTTTCTTGTCACAAGGCTTATTTTTGATATTGCTTGAAGACTTGGCTTAGTGATTTGGTATTTGCTTCACTGAAGTGATTATTATTTTAGCTGCATTTGGGGGTGTGCAAGCGAAAATTATTCAAATTAAATGAAATTGAAATCAGAAATCTAAAAATATAAACCAACAATAATTTTTCCAAAAAAGATTCAAATCAAGCCAAAAATGAAACTTTGTTTAGTTAGTTCAGACTGGAGCAAATCGAAATTTAACATTTAAGTATATTTCAAATCAAAATAATAATAATTTAAGGTTCTATTTCAAAAGTAAATTATACTTCTTTTTTAATCTTCTAACTATTGCCTTAATAATACAAATTTGAAACTAAATTATAAAAATATGATATGCTCAATCTTTTTTTTTTTTTTTCAATTGCATTTAATTTCCTGATCTTAATATTTGTAGATTTTTTTTATTATTTTGATTTAAAAAATATTAAAACTGAATTAAAAAAAAAAAGAATATACAAAAATTTAATATAAATAATTGAGTCATTAATTGAAAATCAAGCCGAATCAATTAAATGAGCTTGATTCCATTAGTATTTAATTTTAACCAAATATTGCAAACCTCTCCCCCGAAAAAAAGTATTGCGTCCGAAGTCCTGACGTAAGCTGTGTCCGTAGTCTGGATGGCAAATGGTTAATATATATTTAATATTAAATTATTATTAATTATCTAACTTTATGNTTTTTTTTTTTTTTTTTTTTTCCTTCGCCTGTATCGCATCCGTTGTCCGGATGCGGCTTGCATCCAGACTCCGGACGTATTTTATTTTTCTAGACTTAATATTTTTTCCTCTTTGACCGCCAACACTCACATATGCATTGTTGCTCATTTTATACTAAAAAAAGCTGATTGCTTATTGCATTACTCAAGAGGGGGTTATTAAAATGGTGTAATGTAGCGTTACTCCATTGGGTTTTGCCCTGTTGAGAAATCACTAGAAAACTACCTTTTAAGTCTTGAGCATTTCTCTACATTTAGTGGCGGAATCAAAATTTAACATGAAGTACAACAAAGTCAAACATCAAGGGTTGGCGTGCATTTGACTTCAAAAGTTATTTTTTAAAATTATAAAAGCTATTATAAATATGATTATTAAATTAAATATATATATATTTAATATTAAATTATTNTAAATACTACGCAATTTTTATCTATTTACATATCTCATATCTAAACATGGCTTTTTACCATTACATCAACCATATCTTTTATAGTGCATAAAAATTACCACTATTTTTAACTTCCAAAAAAAAAAAAGAAATATACCGTTTCGNTAAATACTACGCAATTTTTATCTATTTACATATCTCATATCTAAACATGGCTTTTTACCATTACNGGTGAGGGTAGAGGTCACTAGTAAATTCTGCACCAATAATAAATAAATGTATCATAAGGGTATTTGTGCAATAATACATTCAAAACAAATGGTCATTCTGCAAGCCCAGTGTAGTAGATGAGTAAATGCATTGTGGTTCACATTCATAATTGTAAATTATGCCTGTAGAAAAGCAAGCCTTACAAACAGATAAGCTTGCCTATAATTTCAAATCTCATAGTTGAGTTGAATATCCAAAAGAATAAGAACTTGCATGGAAAAATTTTAAGGGCATTTACATACATACCACGCAATTTTTATCTATTTACATATCTCATATCTAAACATTGTTTTTTACCATTATATCAACCAAATCTTTTATAGTGCATAAAAATTACCACTATTTTAACTTCCAAAAAAAAAAAAAGAAATATACCGTTTCATGTATGGGCAAGGTGGCATATATGTAACAATTGAAGTTTAGGTATTAGAAATGTAAATATATGAAAATTGAGTGGTATGTATGTAAATCTTCCAAAATTTTACTCAAAAACAAATATCTTTCTTTTTCATTATATATATATATATAGATCCTTATTTATTAGGCGCATTTACAAACACACCAAACAATACTTTGTGTTTACAAATGTACCATCTAAACATTCATATTTAGATGCATGACACTTGAATCTTTAGCCCCACAAAAAATATCAACAATGCTGCCTTTTTAAAAGTGACACATCTTTTATNTTTTAACTTCAAAAAAAAAAAAAAAAAAAGAAATACACCGTTTCATGTGTAGTCAAGGTGGCATATATGTAACAATTGAAGTTTAGGTGTTAGAAATGTAAATATATGAGAATTGAGTGGTATGTATGTAAATCTTCCAAAATTTTACTTAAAAACAAATATCTTTCTTTAGATGCATGACATTAAAAGTACACACCAAACAATACTTTGTGTTTACAAATGTACCATCTAAACATTCATATTTAGATGCATGACACTTGAATCTTTAGCCCCACATCAAAATATCAACAATGCTGCCTTTTTAAAAGTGACACATCTTTTATTTATAGGTTTATGACACAAAGGTGTGATAAATGTAAATATCAAATTTTGGGAGTTAGATATGTAAATACATAAGAATTGTGTGGTATTCACATATTTCCCAATTTATAATTCGGAATTTTACATACTTCGCACCCAATTCTTATGCATTTACCTATCTCACACCCAAACTCTAATTTTTACAAAATCAGCACCCTACCTATAAATGAAAATGTGTACTTCACTGTTGGAGAGTGGTGAAAAGGATAAGTTCACTGCCTGAGTTGTNTGCATGACACTTGAATCTTTAGCCCCACAAAAAATATCAACAATGCTGCCTTTTTAAAAGTGACACATCTTTAATCTATAGGTTTATGACACAAAGGTGTGATAAATGTAAATATCAAATTTTGGGAGTTAGACATGTAAATACATAAGAATTGTGTGGTATTCACATAGATTTCCCAATTTATAATTCGGAATTTTACATACTTAGCACCCAATTCTTATGCATTTACCTATCTCACACCCAAACTCTCATTTTTACAAAATCAACACCCTACCTATAAATGAAAATGTGTATTTCACTGTTGGAGAGTGGTGAAAAGGATAAGTTGACTGCCTGAGTTGTAAAAAAGAGAGTTTGGGTGTGAGATAGGTAAATGCATAAGAATTGGGTGCTGTGTATGTAAATTCCCCTTTATAACTAGCACATAGAAACAAAACAAAATCTCAAGAAGCAATCATCTAAAAGAACTGAATGAATCATTGAAACATACTGACTTTAGCTACAGTGCTACCGAAAATTCTCAGATGAGTCGGAACGATCACAAATCCTGCCAAACCAAAGCCATAGAATCGGACAGTCCAACTACAATTTCGATAGAAAGTCCTTAGTATAAATCGAGCTGACCTTTACTATATTAGCCCCAAGAAAGAACCACTAAAAGAGCTATAGATAAAAGAGTAACCACATCAAATCTCCCCGATTTAAAAGTTTTGACTCTGATGAAGTATTCAATTGATTTCATTTTAAGAATGTTATGCGTGATTGCTAAATTTCTATATAGGCATCTCATGTAGGACTATTTCTACCTTTGATATCCAACATTATAATTTCACCAATAATAATTTCAAGAACAGAACTTGATACAACCAATTGGAAAATATACACATGATGCATTGGATGTGAATCTCTGTATAAGAGTTTAGTAGATGGTTCATGATATGAAGTAAAGTTAAACACGATAAAAATTGGGCAATAAATGTCTATGATTTCCCACTCGTACGAATTGCTCTCCATTCTTTATACAACTTTATATCGTCATATTTTTGTAGAACTTAATTTCTTAAATGCTATAGAGAAATTTTTTCTATATTTAGATGAACTATGACATCATAATGAATATCTTCATACTAGTCACACACAAGTAATGNTCGGACAATTTTTTTTTTTTTTTTTTTTTTCCTTTGACTGTATCGCATCCGTTGTCCGGATGTGGCTTGCATCCAGACTCTAGGCGTAATTTTTTTTTTCCAGACTTAATATTTTTTCCTCTTTGACCGCCAACACTCACATATGCTATGTTGCTCATTTTATACTAGAAAAAGTTGATTGCTTATTGCATTACTCAAGAGGGGGTTATAAAATGGTGCAATGTAGCATTACTCCATTGGGTTTTTGCCCTGTTGAGAAATCACTGGAAAACTACCTTTTAAGTCTTCAGCATTTCTCTACATTTAGTGGCTGAATCAAAATTTAACATGGAGGGCAACAAAGTCAAACATCAAGGGTTGGCGTGCATTTGACTTTAAAAGCTATCTTTTAAAATTATAAAAACTATTATTAATATGATTATTAAATTAGATATATATATTTAATATTAAATTATAATTAATTATTTAACTTTATGAGGGCAATCATTTTGCCAAACGATGTTAAATTAAGTAGAACCTTAGAGATGGCAAATGGTTCCTTCCCCCTACTATCCCCTATTTTCATGCTGACTACATTTCAAAACAAAACCTTACAATCATTTTCTAATAATCATATGAAGTGCTCTACTTTGTTGGCATAACGTTTCATTTGACTGCACACCTCTCCCTCATACCTATATGAGAATTAATTTTCAGCATATTATTACTTGAAACAAAAAGTTTAATTTCTTCACTTACTACAAATGCAAATTAGAAACTAAAAAAGAGCATAACAATGATAAAGTGAAATGTAATTCAACATAGATATGGCATACCACCTCATCATTTAGGGATAATTACATGCATGGCCTTCGAAACATTGCTATTGATAAAACTAAACGCCAATGTCATTTTTATTTTTGAACTATCAAACTGATGCCATTTAAGAGTGTCATAATCAAATTATTGAGAATNGGACCAGCCCAATATTGAGGCTATAGTTGACTGGCCCCTACTAAGTAGTTCGAAGGAGTTGATGGGACTCTCGGGTTTCACCGGATATTGCTGGAAATTTGTGAGGGGGTACGGTGTGATAGCATGGCCACTGACGGAACAGTTGAAGAAAGACAATTTAAAGTAGAGGAAACGACAACACAGGCATTTGAACATTTGAAGGTAGTTATGACCAGCATTCCAGTATTAGCACTTCTAGATTTCAATAAATTCTGTAGTAGAAATAGATGTGTCACACGGATTGGGAGTGTTACTCATGCAAGACTAGTGTTAGATTTCCTACTTCAACCAGACAGTGTATGAGCAGGAGTAACGATACAAATAGACACCTCGAGAGTGTATCCCATGGGCGGTGGAGGTCGGTTGAAAGGTGTGGTAGCAAGCCGGGAAGGTGGGACAACAACTGGGAGTAACGGGACAACAATTGGGACGACATAAAAGTAGAAGACTGTGGCCTGCTGTGACTGCAAAAGGGGGCTGGACAGTGGTCTGCGGGGGTTCAGGGAGGAGTTGGAGGTGATTTGGCGAGCTGGGTAGCAGCGGGTGATTGTTGGGCAAAGGGTAGGAGTGGCGGCGGTCTGCTGTAGGGTTGGGAGGTGGGGTGGTAGCAGCGGCAAAATAGAGGATAGTGGTCTGCTAGATGCAGGAGAGTGCTGGAAGGCGACTTGCACGGGTGCTAGGAGGACGAACGGACAGAAAAATATCTCGGCGAGGTTGAGATACAACTGGAGCACCACTCGGACCCTTGGAGACGATCAACACCTCAGGCGAGGGATAGCCAGAGTACTTCCTCGACGTCGGATACAACCCTTGAAGAGAAAAACTCTAGGATAAAATCTGAATTCAGGTATAAGAAATTAGACCCTCAACTCTAAGCATTACATCTCTTATTTATAAAAAAAGTAGACTTATTTTTTTTGTAATGAAAATAAGAAAAGAGAATAAAATATAATTATGTTTTCAGATTTTAGAAAAGGATTTGAAATAAGAAAAGAAAATATAATATAATCATGATTTTAGATTTTATGAAGGGTTTAAAATAGGAAAGAATTGAACATAAGAAAAGATTTTAAAATAAGAAGGGAGAATAAAATTCAGATTTCAGTTTTATGAAGGTTTTAAAATAGGAAAGTGTTGTGAAGGAAAATAAGAAGGAAGAGAAGAAAGGAAAAA
>JXCR01140676.1:16462-43465 GCA_002079205.1 Phalaenopsis hybrid cultivar | reverse complement strand
TCGGCACTTGCAGCTCATATTCCATCCACAGACAACCGTCAACGCCAGGGTCGCCCTTGGTGTGACCACTGCCGCCGTTTTGGCCATACTCGGGATACGTGTTGGCGGATTCATGGCAAACCTGCCAATGGGAAACCCAAACAGGATCATCGGGCAGCTGCCACCCGCACCACTAAAGGCTCTCTAGGAACGAGCCCATTCAACGAGGAACAGATTCATGCCCTCCAGAAGATGCTCGGTCAGTTGTCACCAGTTCAGCCTACTAGTGCGGCATCGGGTGCTACCGGCCTTGTTACCTATCAAGGTATTTCCCCATCCGCGTTCATCTTGGATTCAACTTCTTCTTGCCCTTGGATTGTTGACTCAGGTGCCTCCGATTATATGACCGGGGATATCTCCTTATTAATGGATTACCGGCCGTGTAATCCGACCCTCACTGTTCGGATTGTAGATGGATCAACTTCCAAAGTTGCTGGTCTTGGTTCTGTCCTCATCTCTCCAGATTTATTCCTCACTTCTGTGTTTCATGTTCCGACTTTGGATTGCAATCTGATCTATATTAGTAAGCTCACTCATGATTGTCATTGTGTTGCTAATTTTTTTCCATATGTTTGTGAATTTCAGGATTTAAAATCGGGGAGGATGATTGGCAGTGTTGAGTTGCACAGTGGTCTCTATCTCCTCAACAAACCCTCTGTCAGTCTAGTCTCACCCACCGGGAGTATTCCAGTATCAAGTCTGTCTTGCTTAAATCCGCTTAGTACATCTATATTCTATTCTAGCGTTAATAATGATAGTAAAATCATGTTACTTCATTATCTTTTAGGTCATCCCAACTTTATGTACCTGGGAAAATTGTTTCCTCGTTTATTTATTAATAAAAGTCTCACCTCTTTTAATTATGAATTTTGTCAACTTGTCAAACACACTCGTACTTCATTTCCTCGATTATCATACAAATCCACTCGTCCTTTTTCTCTGATCCATAGTGACGTCTGGGGTCCTTCTCGTGAGAAAAATATTTCTGAGGCCCAATAGTTCATGTCCTTTATTGATAATCACACACGGGTGACATAGATCTATCTTATGCGTGACAAATCCGAGGTAGGACCAATATTTTGTGCATTCTATCAAATGATACTCACTCAATTTGACACAAAAATTCAGGCTCTCAAAACAGATAATGCACGATATTTTTTCAATACCTCCCTATGAACTTTTCTTACTCAACATGGCGTTTTCACCTTAGCACATGTGTTGATACTGCCCAACAAAATGGGGTTGCCGAGCGGAAAAATCGTCACTTGTTGGAGGTAGCCCGCTGTCTCATGTTTACCACATCAGTCCCTAAACGTTATTGGGGCAAGGCAACATTAACCTCTGCCTACCTCATAAATCGGATGCCCTCTCGTATTCTGGGTTTTCGTAGTCCAATTGATGTCCTCTTTCGCTCCTTTCCAAATACCTGTACACTCTCTTCTGTTGTCCCTACCAAACTATTTGGTTGCTGTCTTTGTTCATATTCACAAACAATACCGCAGTAAATTAGACCCCAAATTTGTCAAATGCATATTCATAGGGTATTCGACCAACAAGAAAGACTACAAGTGTTATTGTCCTTCAACTAAAAAGGTCTATAATTTTATGGATGTCACCTTTTTCGAGCATCAATTATACTACCAAGGGTCTGTCATTTAGGGGGAGAGTGAACAACAGCCCTGTGTCCCTTTAACAACTGACATNCAGGAAGCTCTCTCACACCCGGAATGGAGAAAAGTTGTGAATGAAGAAGTTGTTGCACTAGAAAAGAGTGGATCGTTGATTGTGTCTGATTTGCCCAAAAATACGAGACCAGTAGGATGCAGGCGGTTATTTACCATCAAATGTAAGGCAGCNCCTATCATGCATTTGTAACTGCTATTGACAGCATAAAGGTTCCGAATTCTATTCAGGAAGCTCTCTCACACCTGGAATGGAGAAAAGTTGTGAATGAAGAAGTTGCTGCACTAGAAAAGAGTGGATCGTTGATCGTGTCTGATTTGCCCAAAAATACGAGCTCAGTAGGATGCATGTGGTTATTTACAATCAAATGTAAGACAAACGGAAGCATAGATCAGTTAAAAGCCCGACTGGTTGCAAAAGGTTATACTCAGTCATACGGAATTGACTACCAAGAGACATTTGCCCCAGTAGCCAAACTAAACTCCATTAGAATCCTATTCTGCATTGCAGCAAACCGAGACTGGTCCTTTATTTAACTTGATATCAAAAATGCATTCCTTAATGGAGATCTTGAAGAGGATGTATACATGGATTTACCGCCTGGTCTTGAAGGGTCCTTCCCTAGTGGCAAAGTATGCAAGCTCCAGAAATCTCTGTATGGTCTCAAACAATCTCCTCGTGCTTGGTTTGCCAAATTCACCAATTCAGTAATCAAGTGCGGTTATACTCAAAGCCAGACTGATCATACAATGTTCACAAAAAGATCAGAGAAGAAGATTGCTGTTCTTATTGTGTATGTTGATGACATCATTCTTACCGGTGATCATACTGAAGAATTGACAAAGCTGAAGAAGTTTCTAGCCCATGAATTCGAAATCAAGGACCTCGGAGACTTGAAGTTCTTCTTGGGAATGGAAGTTGCAAGATCCAAAATGGGGATAGCCGTAACTCAAAGGAAGTACACATTGGACCTATTGAAAGAAACTGGTATGCTTGGATGCAAACCAATAGACACTCCAATAGACCCGTATAAAAAGATTGGAATGGAGAATGATAGTTTACCTGTCGACAAAGGACGATATCAGAGGCTTGTTGGAAGACTTATTTACTTATCTCACACCAGACCAGACATAAGTTTTTCAGTAAGTATAGTAAGTCAATTCATGAACTGTCCTACTGAGGAACATATGGGAGCTGTCAACCGTATCTTAAGATACTTAAAGATGACACCTGGGAAAGGATTATTATTCAAAAGGAATGATAGTCAAAAGGTAGAAGTTTTTACTGATGCAGACTGGGCAGGAGATATATCCACCCGACGATCAACCTCTGGGTATTGCTCGTATGTATGCGGCAATCTAGTGACATGGAGAAGTAAGAAGCAATCGGTGGTATCTCGGAGTAGCGCAGAAGCAGAATACAGAGCACTGGCACTTGGAATCTGTGAAGGAATGTGGATCAAAAGATTTCTCAAAGAGCTTGGAATTATGGGAGAAAATTCTATCAAGATGTTCTGTGACAATCAAGCTGCAATCAGTATCGCAAAGAATCCTGTTCATCATGACCGAACGAAACACATCGAGATTGATAGAAACTTCATTTCAGAGAAGGTGGACAATGAAATCATTGAAGTGGTCTATACTCCTTCTAGAGACCAAACCGCAGACATTCTCACCAAGGCTCTCCCTAAGACCAGTTTTGATGAGCTAACCAACAAGTTGGGCATGTACAATCTGTACAACCCACCTTGAGAGGGAGTGTGGAATTATGCTCATTATTATTTACGTTATTCTATTTAGTACTTGCTATATTTTGTCATGGTATAAAAATGGTAATTCCTTAATTATAGGTATTTATGTTTATTCCATAATTATAGGAATTACTTAATTGTAGGAAGATTTCTTTCCTTCCTTTTATCTCTTGTACTCGCCTATTTATAGGTGATTTATCTATGTATTCAGGAAGGAAAAATGTTATTCTAAATTCACACCTAACATAAATGTCAATAACTTTTTTTTATTGCCAAACACTGATCCATGCAGCACTAAAGGTGTAAGTGAGTCAAACCGACTCGTGAGCCAGCTCAAGATCGGCTCGATAAGTGGCTGATGAACTAAGCTCAATGAGCTAACAAGCCAAGCTCAAGCCAGCCCATTTACTATTGTAGTCAAGCAAAACAGAACTTTTACTGTTTCTGCAGCCACCAACCCTCCATACCGCCTTTCCCAATCATTATGGCGAACCTTACCAGCCTCTGCTGCTACCAACTGCTTGTCCACCCTTCCACATGCCGCTACCAGCCCCCAAAAAGTCCACTTTTGTAGTTTGTTCAACTGTTAACTGTTGTTTCAATTTCCCACACCTGTAGCCAAGCCATCCTTTCTCCTCCTCCCCATCACAGCCACGACCTACTACGTCCCTGACATCCCCGTCTTCCAACCTGCAGCATCCCACCTCCTCCTATCTTTGCTACTTTCTGCCACTCCACCGCAGTCTCCCCTTCCTACATACTGCCTCCAACAACAAAAAACCACCCTCCCGCATAACCGCCCGCCTTCACCTTTAACTTACAGCCCTAGTTGAGGGAGAGTTGTGATTGTTGTTGTTATTTCCCTTTCAGTGTGTCATTGTACTGCAGATTGACTTTTTCAGTTATAATATTGGTTGCTTATTGTTGCTTAGAGTTAACTCTGGTATCAAAAATCTACTGCTCTTTATGAATTTTTGGTAGATTTACTAAGAATGGAGAAAATAATATACATAAAATAATTAAAGCAAGAGAATGGAGACACGACCCATGACAAAATTAGATGAACTAAAGTGAAGATAAATCTTACTTAAATATGAAAAAAATCAAGGAAAAATGAAATGTTATTTTGAAAAATAATTAAATAGGATCCTTAATAAAAACTTATTTGATAAGAGCATGATTAATAAATCCATTAAGCATTTGTCAAAAAACTTATGAACGAGAATTTAAAAAGTGTGAGGTGATGATGTTGAATTGATTCTGGTCAATGATGAGAAATTACATAGTCAATTCAAACACTAATTTTATTTATATTATCTAACTAAATAAAAAATAAAAAAAATATTCATTCGAACTCTATTGCATGCAAATCCAGCTATATGTGTCATATTTAACAATGGTTCATCCTGCCCTGCCTATCTACCTTATTTTTTAAAGAAAATAAAAAAATAATAACCTAGTTCCATCATTCTTATTAGTTCTACATGATCCCTACAACATTTTCGCAAGCCAATCTCTCCAATTTCTCTCACTGCATCATGAAAATTGCCCGCTTGCTGATGCGGGGCTGTTGGTGGAGGCTGGCCAGACCGGCCTAGCTGGGCCAGGTCCAGTCTCCTGTTGGACTGGCCGACCCAATTGTGGGGCTGAATTATCGTCCCCCTCCCCCCTCATTTTCTTTCCTTTTCCCTCATAATAATTCTTTCATTTTCCATAAAATCCCCTATTATAAATCATTTTCTATTATATTACTTCCAATTTATTCTATTTCCTAATTGAAAGCATTGTCTAACATAATTCTTAATCCATCTTATCTATAGGGGTTGTTTTTGCTTAGAAAATGAGGTTTTTTTGTTGTTTACGAATTCAAAGTTCTGTTTGGACAGCCACCGGGAATCTTTTTTCCCCTTCGAGGGTTGTATCTGATGGTGAGGAAATGCTCCGATTGTCCTTCGTCTGAGGAGGTGATCGTCTTCACAGGTCCGGGTGGTGGTCCGGCTGTAGCTCGACCCCACCGAGATACTTATCCATCCTTCTGACCCTTCTTGTTGTTGTTAGCCTACCTCTCTACTCTACAGCAGACTGCCTACCCTACTGCTGTCCTGCAGGTTCCTTTCTCTTGTCGTTCCTTGTGTCGACCCCCTTTCGGCCATCCTCCCGACTCATCCCAGCAATAGCCCCTTGCCGCTCACCTCTCTAGACCCCCCTCCCAACTCTCGAACAACAATGCAACCATTTTCCCAACGGCTGCCTATCCCTCCTGCCACCACACTACAACTCCAACCCTCTTTTCTAACCGTCGTCTAGCAGCCTCCATCCTTAACCCCCTGGATGCATTTTATTATTTGTGTTGTCTTGTTTGTTTGTTGTTTATTTTCTGTTTTCCGGTATAGTGTTTGTAATCCCTTTAGAATTCAACAATCATATTGTCTTTTTATTCATGGTTTGGGTTCCTTCGATATCATTTGCCTCTCTATTCCTCTCTACATTGCTTAGAACAATCATCAAATTAGCACAACTTGCTCACCCAATCTCCCCAAATCTACCACTCTCACGAACGCCTTAGGTTCCATATCACCGGCAATCACCTAGTTCTCTTTCACCATTGACCTCATGCTCCATATCTCAAAAACTTCTCCCCATCACCCCTAAACCATGCAATCTCCTCGTCACTCTGCGAGAACGATGCTCGTGTCTCTTCTTCATCACCCTTCACCTAAACCAATTCACATGTATGCTCTTAGTACTTGAGTGCATACTCCTTACCTTCTTCATCTCTCCAATAATCGCTCTTCTATTAGGAAGATCATGTCCATGTGAAGCACCATGGTAGTGGAGCATGCGTAGTTCATGAAAGGAGATAAGTGAAGACCATTATATCTTTTGGGATAGGCTCGCTTAAGTTTTTAGATATGCTAATTCAAAGCAGAAAAAATTGTCAAAAGTTCAATTGAACCAACACAATTACTTTGGATATAATGGATATGTTTCGAGGAATTGCATTGCCAAATGTTGCATCTTTTAAACAAGTTTTAGGACTATAGTTGACCAGCATGCTTTAGTGATAGCATTCAAGACCATAGACTACTAAAAACTTGTGCACTGCTTACATTTTTTTCCGTGGTTGGCGATAAGAATGCATCGATAATATATCAAACTTATTGTGATGGAAATAGCTTTGCTACTAAACAATTGGAAGCTGAACAACATGGCAACGTGATATTCACATTACTTGCCTCATTTAACATGCGTGAAATAGAGATTTGCCATCCAAGCAAAGGCGTATGAGTGACGGGAGCTTCCCACACAAACATTATCACAGTACTATAGCTGCTACAGTGCCAAGGGATTTAATATCACGATAAACGGGCTGAAACAGTCCCATTTTTCCTTTCTTATGCTTTCTTTCTTATTATCTTTTATTCTTTTTTAGTCATTTCCTATATGTGTGTTGCATTAAAGTTTGGAAAAAATGTTTTTACATGTTTCCATTCAGGAAAGTCGTTGGCGTCCATTTCTCTCTTCGAGGGTTATATCCGATGGTTTGAGTGTTGCCTCGACCTGTATCTCTTTCCTGATGCGGTGATTATCTTCCCTATCCTCCCTTCCACATCCCTTCCAGGTCGCTTCTGGTTGCTCCATTCTTGATGTTGCCACCCAAAACAGTGACTATTGCTGTTTTTTTCCCTGCAATTTCCCCCATTTCCAGCCACCTCCCTTCCTTCCCCACCTCGCTAACATCCCGCACAACTGCCTCCACCCTACCCCAGATCCTCGTTGTCGTCATCCAGATAACAGCAAATATGCTCTTTTCCGGCTTTCCAACCAACATTCCGACTTGTTGCAGCCTGGACTACAGCCTATCTTGCTATTCCTGCAGTCCCCGCCTGTTGTCCCCAAACCGCCAACACTCCTCTTATTGTCCTGCAGTCTACAACCCTTCCCCTTCACCGCTCCTCGTTGACCTAGACCTCTATTTGATACTGGAGGAAAGCCCANTTGTAGTTTGTTCAACTGTTAACTGTTGTTTCAATTTCCCACACCTGTAGCCAAGCCATCCTTTCTCCTCCTTCCCATCACAGCCACGACCCACTACGTCCCTGACATCGCCGTCTTCCAACCTGCAGCATCCCACCTCCTCCTATCTTTGCTACTTTCTGCCACACCACCGCAGTTTCCCCTTCCTACATACTGCCTCCAACAACAAAAAACCACCCTCCCGCATAACCGCTCGCCTCACCTTTCACTTACAGCCCCTAGTTGAGGGAGAGTTGTGATTGTTGTTGTTATTTCCCTTTCAGTGTGTCATTGTACTGCAGATTGACTTTTTCAGTTATAATATTGGTTGCTTATTGTTGCTTAGAGTTAACTCTGGTATCAAAAATCTACTGCTCTTTATGAATTTTTGGTAGATTTACTAAGAATGGAGAAAATAATATACATAAAATAATTAAAGCAAGAGAATGGAGACACGACCCATGACAAAATTAGATGAACTAAAGTGAAGATAAATCTTACTTAAATATGAAAAAAATCAAGGAAAAATGAAATGTTATTTTGAAAAATAATTAAATAGGATCCTTAATAAAAACTTATTTGATAAGAGCATGATTAATAAATCCATTAAGCATTTGTCAAAAAACTTATGAACGAGAATTTAAAAAGTGTGAGGTGATGATGTTGAATTGATTCTGGTCAATGATGAGAAATTACATAGTCAATTCAAACACTAATTTTATTTATATTATCTAACTAAATAAAAAATAAAAAAAATATTCATTCGAACTCTATTGCATGCAAATCCAGCTATATGTGTCATATTTAACAATGGTTCATCCTGCCCTGCCTATCTACCTTATTTTTTAAAGAAAATAAAAAAATAATAACCTAGTTCCATCATTCTTATTAGTTCTACATGATCCCTACAACATTTTCGCAAGCCAATCTCTCCAATTTCTCTCACTGCATCATGAAAATTGCCCGCTTGCTGATGCGGGGCTGTTGGTGGAGGCTGGCCAGACCGGCCTAGCTGGGCCAGGTCCAGTCTCCTGTTGGACTGGCCGACCCAATTGTGGGGCTGAATTATCGTCCCCCTCCCCCCTCATTTTCTTTCCTTTTCCCTCATAATAATTCTTTCATTTTCCATAAAATCCCCTATTATAAATCATTTTCTATTATATTACTTCCAATTTATTCTATTTCCTAATTGAAAGCATTGTCTAACATAATTCTTAATCCATCTTATCTATAGGGGTTGTTTTTGCTTAGAAAATGAGGTTTTTTTGTTGTTTACGAATTCAAAGTTCTGTTTGGACAGCCACCGGGAATCTTTTTTCCCCTTCGAGGGTTGTATCTGATGGTGAGGAAATGCTCCGATTGTCCTTCGTCTGAGGAGGTGATCGTCTTCACAGGTCCGGGTGGTGGTCCGGCTGTAGCTCGACCCCACCGAGATACTTATCCATCCTTCTGACCCTTCTTGTTGTTGTTAGCCTACCTCTCTACTCTACAGCAGACTGCCTACCCTACTGCTGTCCTGCAGGTTCCTTTCTCTTGTCGTTCCTTGTGTCGACCCCCTTTCGGCCATCCTCCCGACTCATCCCAGCAATAGCCCCTTGCCGCTCACCTCTCTAGACCCCCCTCCCAACTCTCGAACAACAATGCAACCATTTTCCCAACGGCTGCCTATCCCTCCTGCCACCACACTACAACTCCAACCCTCTTTTCTAACCGTCGTCTAGCAGCCTCCATCCTTAACCCCCTGGATGCATTTTATTATTTGTGTTGTCTTGTTTGTTTGTTGTTTATTTTCTGTTTTCCGGTATAGTGTTTGTAATCCCTTTAGAATTCAACAATCATATTGTCTTTTTATTCATGGTTTGGGTTCCTTCGATATCATTTGCCTCTCTATTCCTCTCTACATTGCTTAGAACAATCATCAAATTAGCACAACTTGCTCACCCAATCTCCCCAAATCTACCACTCTCACGAACGCCTTAGGTTCCATATCACCGGCAATCACCTAGTTCTCTTTCACCATTGACCTCATGCTCCATATCTCAAAAACTTCTCCCCATCACCCCTAAACCATGCAATCTCCTCGTCACTCTGCGAGAACGATGCTCGTGTCTCTTCTTCATCACCCTTCACCTCAACCAATTCACATGTATGCTCTTAGTACTTGAGTGCATACTCCTTACCTTCTTCATCTCTCCAATAATCACTCTTCTATTAGGAAGATCATGTCCATGTGAAGCACCATGGTAGTGGAGCATGCGTAGTTCATGAAAGGAGATAAGTGAAGACCATTATATCTTTTGGGATAGGCTCGCTTAAGTTTTTAGATATGCTAATTCAAAGCAGAAAAAATTGTCAAAAGTTCAATTGAACCAACACAATTACTTTGGATATAATGGATATGTTTCGAGGAATTGCATTGCCAAATGTTGCATCTTTTAAACAAGTTTTAGGACTATAGTTGACCAGCATGCTTTAGTGATAGCATTCAAGACCATAGACTACTAAAAACTTGTGCACTGCTTACATTTTTTTTTCCGTGGTTGGCGATAAGAATGCATCGATAATCAAACTTATTGTGATGGAAATAGTTTTGCCACTAAACAATTGGAAGCTGAACAACATGGCAACGTGATATTCGCATTACTTGCCTCATTTAACATGCGTGAAATAGAGACATTTGCCATCCAAGCAAAGGCGTATGAGTGATGGGAGCTTCCCACACAAACATTATCACAGTACTGTAGCTGCTACAGTACCAAGGGATTTAGTATCGCGATAAACGGGCTGAAACAGTCCCATTTTCCTTTCTTATGCTTTCTTTCTTATTATCTTTTATTCTTTTTTAATCATTTCCTATATGTGTGTTGCATTAAAGTTTGGAAAAAATGTTTTTACATGTTTCCATTCAAGAAAGTCGTTGGCATCCATTTTTCCCTTCGAGGGTTGTATCCGATGGTTTGAGTGTTGCCTCGACCTGCATCTCTTTCCTGATGCGGTATTATCTTCCCTATCCTCCCTTCCACATCCCTTCCAGGTCGCTTCTGGTTGCTCCATTCTTGATGTTGCCACCCAAAACAGTGACTATTGCTGTTTTTTTCCCTGCAATTTCCCCCATTTCCAGCCACCTCCCTTCCTTCCCCACCTCGCTAACATCCCGCACAACTGCCTCCACCCTACCCCAGATCCTCGCTGTCGTCATCCAGATAACAGCAAATATGCTCTTTTCCGGCTTTCCAACCAACATTCCGACTTGTTGCAGCCTGGACTGCAGCCTATCTTGCTATTCCTGCAGTCCCCGTCTGTTGTCCCCAAACCGCCAACCCTCCTCTTATTGTCCTGCAGTCTACAACCCTTCCCCTTCACCGTTCCTCGTTGACCTAGACCTCTATAACCATACAACAACAATAAAGCCAAAACCATAATAGAAAAAAAAAATTATTGCTGAACTTCAAAAGGAGTACTAACACTGACTCCTTATAATATGAGAATAACAACAATACAAACAAGAAAAACACCTCAGGTTGTTAGTGAGGGTGGTGTCCGACAGTTGGGAAGCATGTCAAGGAATCGATTGGAGGAGACGGGCGTAACAGGAGGCTGGAATGAGGGCATTGCAGTCAGCGGAGTGTTGTGAGGGTGATGGCAGCAGCTGTACACGGACTTAGGGGCAGCGGCAAGGGAAAGCAAGGAATGGGCAGTAGGTTCTGGGGAGCAGGGAGGTGGGCAGCAGCAAGTGGAAGTGGTGAATTGCGACTGGGCAGCTGAAGAATAAATACCTCTTCGGAATCGAACTACAACNCCCAAACCATACAACAACAATAAAGCCAAAACCATAATAGAAAAAAAAAATTATTGCTGAACTTCAAAAGGAATACAAACACCGACTCCTGATAATATGAGAATAACAACAATACAAACACGAAAAACACCTTAGGTTGTTAGTGAGGGTGGTGTCCGGCAGTTGGGAAGCATGTCAAGGAATCAATTGGAGGAGACGGGCGTAACAGGAGGCTGGAATGAGGGCATTGCAGTCAGTGGGGTGTTGTGAGGGTGATGGCAGCAGCTGTACACGGACTTAGGGGCGGCGGCAAGGGAAAGCAAGGAATGGGCAGCAGGTTCTGGGGAGCAGGGAGGTGGGCAGCAGCAAGTGGAAGTGGTGAATTGCGGCTGGGCAGCTGAAGGATAAATATCTCTTCGGAATCGAGCTACAATAGGAGCACCACCAAGACCCTTGGAGACAGTCACCACCTCAGACAAGTTACAGCCGGAGCAACTTCTCGTTGTCGAGTATAACCCCTGAAGAGGATGAGCGCCTCAAAGGTAGAACTCATAATTCTCCACTCATCCAAAAACTCTATGGTATTTAGAAAACAACACCTATAAATATAGAGATTAGGAGATAGACTAGGCAAGAATTAAAGAGNGAGTATAACCCCTGAAGAGGATGAGCGCCTCAAAGGTAGAACTCATAATTCTCCACTCATCCAAAAACTCTAAGGTATTTAGAAAACAACACCTTTAAATATGGAGATTAGGAGATAGACTAGGCAAGAATTAAAGAAGGGGTGGGATGAAAAATGGAATTTAAAATAGGCTAGAAGTGGAAGGTGGTAGATAAGAAAATGAATAGGGAGGAGACTCTTTATGGAAGAGAGTGAAAAGAAGAGAGAGAGAAGCTAAAAAAGCAAGAAAGATCTGCGGTTTTTGTAGTAGCAACAGTAACCGTGGGCGGAAAGCTCTTGTGTCAATCTCCCGGAGTTGGAAAGCTTCGACCTCATTTGTCGAAGCTTTTAGGGCAGAAAGATTTTGGTGGGGGGGGGTAGCGGAGGATCTAGGGAACCTTAGGAAAGGATTAGAGTTGGGTTGGCTCGAATACCAAACGATGCCAAAGATAACCCAAACCACGACTCTAACAACATAATATTATTGTTGATTTTGAAGGAAGTACAACATGTACTCTCAGACGAAAAACAATACAAACATGCGACGATAATATAATAAGTAACTAAGCAATAAATAATAAAATAAGTACTAAAGAGAGCAGGGACAGTCCTGGGCAGCGTTGGATGGTGGTTGAGGGTTTGATTGGGAGAGCGGTCCCCCTGCATCGCGACGGCGGGCAGTTGGGAAGCACTTCCTTGGGGCGGGACGCGAATCTGGAGGAACGTTCGCCGCGGGTCGAAGCCCGTGGCCCGCATTTNAGTCCTGGGCAGCGTTGGATGGTGGTTGAGGGTTTGATTGGGAGAGCGGTCCCCCTGCATCGCGACGGCGGGACGCGAAGTTCTGCTGCTTGGTTCAGCGTCTTCCTTGGGGCGGGACGCGAATCTGGAGGAACGTTCGCCGCGGGTCGAAGCCCATGGCCTGCATTCGAGGGAGAATTGTTCGTAGCGCTCGACCATAATACCCCTCCTCGACGTCGAAGCTCTCACGGCGCCATTCACTTCCATCACCCAAAGAATGTGAAGCTTGCGGCGGAGGCTGGAGTAAAGATCTGAGAAGACATGGCGGTCGCAGAGGAGGTCGGAGGAGGATATGGTGTTAGTGACTCGACAAATGAGGTTGGAGGCGGCAGCTTAGGAATCGTCGGCGGCCATCTATCTCGAGCTCAGAATAGGTAATTACTTTCATGTGACGTTCGCGAATTTGACNGTGAAGCTTGCGGCGGAGGCTGGAGTAAAGATCTGAGAAGACATGGCGGTCGCAGAGGAGGTCGGAGGAGGAGATGGTGTTAGTGACTCGATAAATGAGGTTGGAGGCGGCAGCTTAGGAATCGTCGGCGGCCATCTATCCCGAGCTCAGAATAGGTAATTACTTTCATGTGACGTTCGCGAATTTGATGAGAGTGTGTGGAGCGCGAGAGGCATTGGAGAAACAAAGGTAATTGTGCTCTTGATTCGTATAACTTTTTTTAATGCTTACTTTGTCCTTCCTCCTCTCCGACCATCGTCGGTTGTTGCCAACCGTTTCTCTGTCGGCGTTCGTAGGAGAGATGACTTGACTTAACGCCAGTATCTTTTCTCTTCGACATCCTTTATTTTTTTCATTGAAACTCTGTTCTTCTACATTTTAGTGTTCATCGTAAGAACTTGACTTAACNCCATCGTCGGTTGTTGCCAACCGTTTCTCTGTCGGCGTTCGTAGGAGAGATGACTTGACTTAACGCCAGTATATTTTCTCTTCGACATCCTTTATTTTTTTCATTGAAACTCTGTTCTTCTATATTTGAGTGTTCATCGTAAGAACTTGACTTAATGCCAGTATCTTTCATAATTTCAGAGGCAGATTCTCTCCAGCTGCAAGGACAAGTGAAACATGGGAGCTTGTTCCTTTGTGTCCCAAAGATTAAAAAGAAGATTAGAACTTGTTCTTCCCTCAAATCTAACTACTTCATCTTACCCATCTTTCAGGTAATTTGTTATCATAAGATTCAACTGTTCTATCCATTATTTTTTCAAACCTTATCTTTTCTTTATCTTATTTTGCCCAGGGGCTCTCCTGTCAATCATGAGGACTGCAATTTCTTCAGCCTATATGAACATTATTGGGCCTTCAAAAATTTTAGATGCAAATCTCTAAAATCCTCCTAATTTTCAGAAAATAGAAATATGTAGATGCACATACGCCCATTAAGGTGAGAAAAAATCTATGTTGATATTTGAATTTATCNCTTTATCTTATTTTGCCCAGGGGCTCTCCTGTCAATCATGAGGACTGCAATTTCTTCAGCCTATATGAACATCATTGGGCCTTCAAAAGTTTTAGATGCAAATCTCTAAAATCCTCCTAATTTCAGAAAATAGAAATATGTAGATGCACATACGCCCATTCAGGTGAGAAAAAATCTATGTTGATATTTGAATTTATCAAGTCATTTGGGATTGTTTAAAGCTATAAGTTTCTTTTGAAATTCAATTATTTAAAGCAAAATGTTAGCACAAAACTTATCATACCAGCTCGCAAATCCACGTGCTATGATAGCATATGATAACAATTCCACTTAAGAGTGGCTCCTTGACACGGGAGCTACCTCTCATCTCATCTCATCTCTGATCATACACAATTACACAACAATCAACTATATTGAGGATCCCAACACATTACAGTGGGTAATGGTCTTTAGTTAGGTTAGTTGGAAGAAGTTGTGTGAACCTATCTTTGTTGGAGGGTTGAGTTTTAAAGAGCTTCATCATCTTGCTAAAATAATTTGCCTGAAAATTTGGATCAAATTCAAAGCTAGATCTTCACTGTGGAAAATTTCCATACATAATAACTATTGTAGAGGAGTGCATCCTATACTCATTTCTATAAAAGTTGGGGACTCTAGTGTGGAAGGGGTTGCCGAAAGTTAAAGGCAAAGCTAAATCTTTTATTTTTTAGAATTTTGAACAAGGCCTTTTAAAGGGGCAATTGGTTCATGTAGGAACATTGCTCTAGTGATGGAGGATTATTTCACTACATTGCATGGAGTTTTGTCTTCGATTATAAGTTATTTCCGTTTATGTTAACATTATAAAGTATGTATTTTGTTCTCATGCTTGCTACGGTGGGGTTACTCATATACCAACTGCGAGCATACTTTTGAGATCTAAAAGTCTATTTTTTTACTTTTTGATTAGAAGTGCTTGCTTGGTTTTCATGAATTGTGGTTTTCTTTTTCCTTTATCACTTTCGGTACTCACTGTTAAGCTAATTGGGCATCTGAAAGTTTCGGAGTCGAATTCTGCTTTAGAAGTATTAAAAATATCACTGTCACAATTTTGTTTTAAACAGTTTTACCAAACAGAGGTAGCATGGTCATTTTTCCAGAAACAGTTGCCCCAAAACTATTTTTACACGTTGCATCAAACAGAAAACCAGCTTCCCCGCAGCAGCTTGCTGGGGTAGCACAGCTGCAGCTGGGCCAAACAGAGCTTGAGGCTCCGTCGGAAGGGTTGGGGAAGTGCTGGCGCAGCTTAGGAAGGTGTCGAAGTGAACGCCAGCGCAAGAGGGTTGCTAGGGACGAGCTGCTGGTACAGTAGCCTGCTGGAGCGACCAACAGGGAAGGCGCAGCTTAGGAAGGGTTTGCGGAGGCTGCGACGAACAGGGAAGGCGCGCGAACGGAAGGCAGCAATTACAGGAAGACTAGGTGGAACCTAGAGATGCGGCAACTGACTTGGATAGGCACAGAGAGGACCGGTAATGTCTGAAGAGGGGCTAGGAAGAAATGGAGGGCGTTGCGGACTGCTAGATGAGGCATAGGAGTGGTGGGCAGCGATAGTATAGCGAGGTAATCACAGCCTCAAGCGAGGTACAGCCGAAACATCTCTCACCGTAAGATACAGCCCCTCGGGAGGGGAACGCCGTCGTGGCAAACCTGAAACCAAAAATCACATAGAAAAGTTGATTAGACATGAGAAAGAACATGTATAAATAGAGAGGAGGGGAGACAACCTTGGAAGGAAGGAGGAGAAAAATTATTAAGGGCTTAAAGGGGCGAGCAAAGGCTAGGAGGAGGGAGTGTGGCAACGGCTAGGAGGCGTGGGATTAGGGCACAAGAAAGAAAGGATCGCGGAAGCAAAGCGGAGCGGGATCACGAGAAAAAATAACTAACGGACCAATCCGATCCAGCAGGGGTTGTTGGACCGAATTGCTCTCATTTACACCGGTTTGATGTGCTGAAGCAGGGAGCGGGAACGAGCATGCTGCATCATTGCTTCACTACCAATGCAATTCCAGTCCCTCATTTGAGTACATAAATTGAATTANAACTGACTTGGATAGGCACAGAGAGGACCGGTAATGTCTGAAGAGGGGCTAGGAAGAAATGGAGGGCGTTGCAGACTGCTAGATGAGGCATAGGAGTGGTGGGCAGCGATAGTATAGCGAGGTAATTACAGCCTCAAGCGAGGTACAGCCGAAACATCTCTCACCGTAAGATACAGCCCCTCGCGAGGGGAACGTCGTCGTGGCAAACCTGAAACCAAAAATCACATAGAAAAGTTGATTAGACATGAGAAAGAACATGTATAAATAGAGAGGAGGGGAGACAACCTTGGAAGGAAGGAGGAGAAAAATTAGTAAGGGCTTAAAGGGGCGAGCAAAGGCTAGGAGGAGGGAGTGTGGCAACGGCTAGGAGGCGTGGGATTAGGGCACAAGAAAGAAAGGATCGCGAAAGCAAAGCGGAGCGGGATCACGAGAAAAAATAACTAACGGACCAATCCGATCCAACAGGGGTTGTTGGACCGAATTGCTCTCATTTACGCCGGTTTGATGTGCTGAAGCAGGGAGTGGGAACGAGCATGTTGCATCATTGCTTCACTACCAATGCAATTCCAGTCCCTCATTTGAGTACATAAATTGAATTGAGAAAGCACTAAAGTGATCATATTTAACTTCATTCATTCAATAGCAATAATTCAAATCGTCATCATAGAACATATTCATATAAATAGTGTTATAATCATAAGGTCAAACAATTAAATGCAAATCGAATCATCTCTAGTAATAACAAACTTAAATTTACATAGTCTAATCTAAATATGATAATACATAATCTCAAAATTCAAATTTTGAAAAAAAAAAAATCACAGACATGAATGGTGATGCAGTGCNTCATCATAGAACATATTCATATAAATAGTGTTATAATCATAAGGTCAAACAATTAAATGCAAATCGAATCATATCTAGTAATAACAAACTTAAATTTACATAGTCTAATCTAAATATGATAATACATAATCTCATAATTCAAATTTTGAAAAAAAAAATCATAGACATGAATGGTGATGCAGTGTATTATAGGCATGCCACAAAGCCTATGACGCATAATTAAGGAGAAATCCAAGTATAAATGTAAATGCAATTGTTTAAGTGTACAAGTTATACTTTAAGACATTTTGTAGTCTAGTAAGTTTATGTATTTGGTCTAAAACTTCCTATATTATTGTGCNTATGACGCATAATTAAGGAGAAATCCAAGTATAAATGTAAATGCAATTGTTTAAGTGTACAAGTTATACTTTTAAGACATTTTGTAGTCTAGTAAGTGTATGTATTTGGTCTAAGTCGAAAAGGTATAAATTTATATATTTATATGCCAAATACATCTAAGGTTCATAATATGAAAAAATGAAGGTAAAAATAATCCAAAACTAACCTCTTGGTTAAATTTTCCTAGTCTTGATCCTTTTGGACTCATAAGTTGGTAGGAGCCACATGGACGTCGATAAGTCAAATCCAGCATGAGGGGGCAGCCATGGAAGGTTGCTAGTCAATCCAAATTAGCAATATTGTGATCAAACCACTCTCATAAAAAAAAAGGGTGTGCCTCTGCATCACCAAGTAACCACACAACCACCTCCTACAGTCAAATAACCATTACAATTCCCTAGAAATTTCAAACTTTTCAATGAAAAAACTGAAAGGGGTCGACGNGGGCAGCCATGGAAGGTTGCTAGTCAATCCAAATTAGCAATATTGTGATCAAACCACTCTCATAAAAAAAAAAGGGTGTGCCTCTGCATCACCAAGTAACCACACAACCACCTCCTACAGTCAAATAACCATTACAATTCCCTAGGAATTTCAAACTTTTCAATGAAAAAATTGAAAGGGATCGACACTAAAAACATCTCTTTTCTGTCAATAATTTTCAAAGATGGCTTGAATGAATTTTAAAATTCATTGGTAAAACAATTACTTTCTTTAGCCTGGTGGCTGAGAGGCTTTCCTTCGATAAGATTTTTTTTTTTTTTGGGGCATTTTTTTTTTGTCAGTAAGTTCTAAATAGACTCATCCCTAACCTGTTTATTTTAATTTCATCTACCATCACATCATAGAAACCTACCTTCTCTTTTTAAAAATTTGGAAGATACGTTGAGTTCTCCAAAATTGGCCTACTCTATGTTAAAAGACCTAGTCTCAATTTAGCCCTCCTTTGCCCAGCAAATATTTCTTAAAAAATTGCAAAAAACTCCATAACCATACTGCAAACATCTCCACGCCTCAAAGTGTTTCCAACCATCTTATATAAGAAAATTTATAAAAAAATAAAGCAAGGTGTCAAATCGGCCATAAAGTCCACTGAACCCTCCATCTAAAAAGGCTATTTGTCCAAAGTTAAACATACACGAAATCGATTAAGATGGGTTCTCATGTTTTGGCTGAAAGCTAGTCACTCCATCACCCTCTAAACTCCTCCAAAACAATTCATGGGACTCATAATCGATTGGATAACTACGACAGCAAGCAAAAGCCATGGGATGATAAGTTTNCTCAAAGTGTTTCCAACCATCTTATATAAGAAAATTTATAAAAAAATAAAGCAAGGTGTCAAATCGGCCATATTAGATTTTTTATGGACTAGTCTTGCTACTTCTTGTAATTCCCAAACTTAATTTAAAAAAAATCCTTAAAACTCCATATCAATACTTTAAAATTTCCTATGTCATCTCGAAGTGATTTCAAGTCCACTGAACCCTCCATCTAAAAAGGCTATTTGTCCAAAGTTAAACAAGCACGAAATCGATTAAGATGGGTTCTCATGTTTTGGCTGAAAGCTAGTCACTCCATCACCCTCTAAACTCCTCCAAAACAATTCATGGGACTCATAATGGATTGGACAACTACGACAGCAAGCAAAAGCCATGGGATGATTGGTTCATGGCTTATCAAGCTTTATAGATTATTTTGGCTTATTTGAAGGTTTGTGCTGCATCAGCTAGATTTTTCCTAAGCGGTCATTTCCATCATGCTGTTTATGGCTCATCCATATGCATAGCAATTGGCAAGTAGTATCTAATGCATTCTAGCTAATGCATGCTGGAGATGCTTAGGAGCCGTTTTGGAGCACTTTTATTTTTTATTTTATTTTATTTTGTTTATATTTTGATTTGAAACAAAACATCATTTGGCATGTTTAATTACAATATGGTTATTGTTGAAAACACTCAAATCACCTAAAAACTATTTTTTAGTATTTTTAAAAATACATTTATTTGTTTTTAGAAACGAAAAATAAAAATAAATTAAAAACAAGTTAAAAAAATATGTTTTCAAGAATAATGGAAAAAAATCAAAAACAAAAAATAAAATTAATCCCAAACAAGCCCTTATGTTCTGAAATCACCTTCATCCAATCTCTTAACTAACTCTGGATATGTTTCGCCAGACAGGGTACTCTGCTGCAATTCAGTGTCGCTGCCTACCCGAGCTTCAGGGTATNGTTGAGTTTTAAAGAGCTTCATCATCTTGCTAAAATAATTTGCCTGAAAATTTGGATCAAATTCAAAGCTAGCTCTTCACTGTGGAAAATTTCCATGCATAATAACTATTGTAAAGGAGTGCATCCTATACTCATTTCTATAGAAGTTGGGGACTCTAGTGTGGAAGGGGTTGCCGAAAGTTAAAGGCAAAGCTAAATCTTTTATTTTTTAGAATTTTGAACAAGGCCTTTTAAAGGGGCAATTGGTTCATGTAGGAACATTGCTCTAGTGATGGAGGATTATTTCACTACATTGCATGGAGTTTTGTCTTTGATTATAAGTTATTTTCGTTTATGTTAACATTGTAAAGTATGTATTTTGTTCTCCTGCTTGCTACGGTGGGGTTACTCATATACCAACTGCGAGCATACTTTTGAGATATAAAAGTCTGTTTTTTTACTTTTTGATTAGAAGTGCTTGCTTGGTTTTCATGAATTGTGGTTTTCTTTTTCCTTTATCACTTTCGGTACTCACTGTTAAGTTAATTGGGCATCTGAAAGTTTCGGAGTCAAATTCTGCTTTAGAAGTATTAAAAATATCACTATCACAGTTTTGTTTTAAACAGTTTTACCAAACAGAGATAGCATGGTCATTTTTTCAGAAACAGTTGCCCCAAAACTATTTTTACACATTGCATCAAACAGAAAACCAGCTTCCCCGCAGCAGTTTACTGGGGTAGCACAGCTGCAGCTGAAAAGCTGAAAAGTTGTAGTNATTCAACGCAAATAATAATTAGGGGTGTAAGCGAGTTGAGCCTAGCTCGAGTCATGCCTAAATCGAGCTCAGCTCTCTGTCAAAATGCAAACTCAAGCTCGNAAAGCTCAACATAATGTTTTCTAGCATTTCTGAATAATCCATACATTACTCAAAATTTAAAAAAATAATACCCATAAAACAGAAATGCATAAGGACAAAAATAAAAAGCAATTACACGAAATCTCCGCCACAAAGAAAGCAAAAAATTTCAAGAAATGCAGAAAGAATGGCATCCACATAATAACCAGCTATTCTATTAATATCATTGTCGCAATTATAAATCAGCGCAGAGAGTAAGAAACAGTAAGAATATGCTTTTGGAAAAGAAAATCAGAAAAGAACGTAGTAATGTCCCTTGCCTAGACAACGTATTGAAATACTTTTGATTCAACGCAAATAATAATTAGGGGTGTAAGCGAGTTGAGCCTAGCTCGAGTCATGCCTATATCGAGCTCAGCTCTCTGTCAAAATGCAAACTCAAGCTCTACTCTCAATAATGATAGCAGGCTCAAGAGTCGGCTCGTAAGCTCAAGCCAAAAATTATATTATCAAATGAACACACCATAAAAGGCATCGATGGCCAGAAGAGTGCCACAACAGCTTGTCGGAGAATGCATCAATGTAATCATCGATTAGCTAATCAAGCCGGCTCGTGAGCCAACGAGTCAAGCCTAGATGAGCTTGAACTAGAGCTTTTTAAATACTAGAGCTTTTGGCTCGATAAGCTCTGACTCCCAAGTTCGTTAATGAGTTAAGCTCGAGCCTGTTTGGCTCACTTACACCCCTAATAGTAATTAGCTACATAAGTCATCTTATCCAAACATTAGAGTATGCTTAATCAATTTTTCTTTAATTGATTCTACTATAGCTAAATCGNCATCTTATCCAAACATTAGAGTATGCTTAATCAATTTTTCTTTAATTGATTCTACTATAGCTAAATCATTTTCAATTGCTTATGAACAAGTGAAACTCGACCAACCATTTTTCTTTGGTAGCCCCTGAAACAATTGGTTATTTGGTATAAATCAAGCATTACGAGTGGGGGAAGGAATGGATGTGAACGTTTCAACTTTATAAGGAGAATCGAAATCCCCATTTCGAACCAAAACAACTTCAACGCCCTGGGAAGCAGGTAGATACTAGATCGAGACGAGGGTTCCAAACCTTCTGATCGAAGAAAATGAAGTCGAAGACAAAGTACTTGATCAAGCGGCTTGAGGAAAAAGAAGCGACGAAATCGTGTGATGGGTCAAAGATAGCACGCGAGCGATCGACCGACGTTTGCGAGCATTTTGTCATTCGGAAGAAGGGATCGAGCGATCCTTGTGTTCAATTTGTGCAGGTGGCAGCATCGACAAGCTAATGCTTGTGAAGGGGAAGGTGACGTTGGCGATCAAAGTCGAATGAGGTAACGTTGTAGAGCAAGCTTCGGCTTTGTTGGGCACAAAGAAGCAAGCAATGCAAAGGCTTAAACGTCGAAACTGTGCCAAGTGAGTTTATGATCGAGCCTTAGAACCTTGAGAGCTAGGAAACAAATTGGTTTCAACAGAGAAAATCCTAACTTTAGTTTTACTATTATTTTAAGTAGATGTTATTAATATAAAAAATTCATTGAAGAAATATCAAAAGCATGTATGAATAATAAATTCTTGTAAAATTTTAAGAGAATGAAACCTTGATAACATAGGTTTATAGTATGTTCTTTAATACGAAGAATTTCAGTATGCATATTTTGTAATGTAAGAATTTCATAAGAATTCATATCAAACTTTATTTAGTGAAGTTTTATTAACCAAATAGAACGATTACTCAATGAATGTCTACCATCAAGTTTAAAATCTTTAATTATAATAAATGTAACTTCATGGAATTATTTTATTCAAATGTATATTTAGATAACCATTATTTTATAGCATAATAAGTGAGTTATATTAATTTTACTTTCAATATCTCTTATAGGTTACAATGATTGTAATGGACGAAGATTAATCATGTTAAATAAATAACAAATAAAATAAATTCTACTAATTAAAAAAACTAAAATTTAGGGTAAATGAAAATAATTATGATAAATCAATTACTAGATTTTTTTTAAAGTTATATTACTTTCAGAGAAAGAGAAATTTAAATATTACTTACATAAGTAAAAATATGTCAAAATAATTAAATAATTAAATAATTTGATTAATTATAGTGATGTTGGAGTTAACCAAAAATCCAATAAAGCAATTTTCTTTACTCAAATCAAGGTTACAAGTTTCAAAACCGCTAGGGCCAGAAAGGAGGATGGGATCCTTGGACAGTGAAGAGGTCGGCTCAGGGAGGTGTAGGGTGTTGGTGGAAGTAGCAGGGAAAGAGGGAAGGGCTTCACAGAAACTCCCGCACTCGCCTCCTCCTCAACGGCATCGCCCATGCTGTTGTTGATACTATCGCAGGCTTCATCCAACTATACAATTGTTTGTCTTAAAGTATGAGGAAAACCCTAGCTTGCGCTCGTAGGTCCTCACACTTGCCAATCAACTCTTCTGATAAGTTCTTGCCTCCCTCATACAATTTATAGGGCAAACTTCATCGGCTTCCGACCCCCTTCGCTTCCTCTCCCATCTAATCATTTCCTCTCCCACTCTGTTCGGTTTCCTGACTCCTCACTTCCTCTTCTTCGATTCTTCATTTCCTCTCCCCCGGGTGACTAAAACGGGACGTTACATAAAGAAAATTATAGGCCAACTCAAAATAACCATTTCAACAGTTTACAAGTGTGAGAATATTAAATTCAATCAAACGAGAAGAGACAGACGAACAAGAGAGCCAGAAGAATCATGCATGCAACCTTAACTGAGCCTGAGCATGTGAAGAAGAGAAGCGACGCGTGTGAAGAACAACTTCAAAACAGAGGTGGAGCGCAAGGGTGATCGAGTGCATCTAGGACAAGATGTTGAAGCCATCAGAGGAGAGATGCTTGCATGTTGATCTATTCGAGCGGTTTCAAGGTGGAAGAAGATCGAGCCTAGTGAGCATTACATGCTGGTTTGCGCATAAGAGGAAAGGAAGCTCGTGTGGGGGAATAGGGTCAAATCCAGAACTTTAGGTGGGTAGGGTTATGTTATCAATTATAGAATATGTCATTTTACTTAATTAGATTATATTAATCATTAATATGAGAAATTTTTATTAAAATCAAAAGGTTGGGAAAGAGTGATATTTGGTTTGGAATTAGGAGAGTAGATGACAAGGGAGGAAAAAGATTTAAAGCAAATAAAATTAAAGTTTTAAATTTATTTATCTAAATTTGATGTTTAAAATAATATTAATGTTAGATCATATTAATTGTTGGTAGGATTCAAGATTTGAGATTTATTTGATAGTAAAATACAAAAAGTGATATTTTTTATTTCAAACAGGAGAAAAGAGGAAAGCAAAGGTTAGTTTTAATTTTATGTTAATGGCAATTACTTAAATTTAAAGTTTAGTAAGAAGTAATTTTAGAACATTGTCCTTGTCGGTCCCAAACTGGGATGTGAAAAGTGAAGGGTTGCGTTAGAAAGTTGACAACCAGCCTAAAAATTATCCAAAAAATCATGACATGAATCCTTTTGATCATTGTGTAAGTGCTAGGGCATCCCCTGGAAGCGACACGTTGTATGAGCTGAATAGAATGAAAAGTGTGTAAGGGTCGCTACACCGACGTCAGGGTGTACTTACGGACGAATGAGGGTAAAGAACTTAGCCCATGAAACTAATGAAACTAATATTAGGATGTGATCTTGGAATATAAATACTCTCAATGGTAAATTATTGAAATTAGTTGATATTATAATTCATAGAAAGATTAATATCGTATGAATTCAAAAAACTAAATGGGTTGGAGAAAATGCTAAGAAGATTGATAACTTGGGTTTTAAACTTTGGTATTCTGGTAAGAGTCACGCTAAAAATGGTGTAAGTGTACTCATAGATAAGAGTTTGAAAAATAATGCTGTAAAAATTAATAGAATTGGAGATAGAATAATAGCCATTAAGATTATTATTGATACTAAGATTTTTAATATAATAAGTGTTTTGCTCCTCAAGTAGGTTAGATATAGGGTTTAAAGTTAAATTCTTGAATTACTTAGAAGACTTAATACAAATGATACCTCCTGAAGAAAGAATTTTTACTGGAGAAAATTTAAATGGACATGTCGGTAGAGTGGTAGAAGATTTCAGAAATATTCATGGTGGCTACGGTTTTGGAGTGACTAACGAAGAAGGTAGAGTCATTTTAGATTTTACTTTGGCATATGATTTTGTTATTGCTAATACTTGATTCAAAAAAAAGAGATGAGCATTTTATTATTTATAAGAATGAATCTAATAAAACACATTTATTATTTTCTTATGGGAAGAAGTGATCGTCGAGATTCTAAAGATTTTAAGGTCATTTCAAGTGAGGATTTATGTACCCAACATCAATTATTAGTTCTAGATTTTAAGATGAAGAGTTGTAAATTAAAGAATACTAGGACTCATCATCGTAGAATTAGATGGAGGAACCTAAAAGACAAATAAAATTATTTTTATGAGTAAAATTCAAAATTTTAAAATTTGGGATGTTCATGAAGAAGCAAATGCTATGAGGGATAAAGTAACAAATACTATTAAACAAGTAGCTAATTATGTACTTGGAGAATCAAAANGAGTCATTTTAGATTTTACTTTGGCATATGATTTTGTTATTGCTAATACTTGATTCAAAAAAAAGAGATGAGCATTTTATTATTTATAAGAATGAATCTAATAAAACACATTTATTATTTTCTTATGGGAAGAAGTGATCGTCGAGATTCTAAAGATTTTAAGGTCATTTCAAGTGAGGATTTATGTACCCAACATCAATTATTAGTTCTAGATTTTAAGATGAAGAGTTGTAAATTAAAGAATACTAGGACTCGTCATCGTAGAATTAGATAGAGGAACCTAAAAGACAAATAAAATTATTTTTATGAGTAAAATTCAAAATTTTAAATTTTGGAATGTTCATAAAGAAGCAAATGCTATGGGAGATAAAGTAACAAATACTATTAAACAAGTAGCTAATTATGTACTTGGAGAATCAAAGGAAAAAGTTTCTATAAATAAAAACAGTTGGTGGAGAAATACTAATGTGCAAGAAAAAATAAAATATAAGAAGTTATGTTAAAAAAATTGATTTAAATGTAAATGCTTAGAGAAGTGGGAACCTGCAGGGAGTCTAAAAGAACAATATGCGACGTTAAAAATTCTGCTTTTAGTGATCTTTATAATAGATTAGATACTAAAGAGGGTAAAAAATATATGTATAAACTAGCCAANTGTTAAAAAAATTGATTTAAATGTAAATGCTTAGAGAAGTGGGAACCTGCAGGGAGTCTAAAAGAACAATATACGACGTTAAAAATTCTGCTTTCAGTGATCTTTATAATATATTAGATACTAAATAGGGTAAAAAATATATGTATAAACTAGCCACACAAAGAAATAAGAAAAGTAAAGATTTAACTAAAGTAAAGTGTATTAAAGATGAAAATCAAAGTGTGAGAAAAGAAAAGTAAAGATTTAACTCAAGTAAAGTGTATGAAAGATGAAAATCAAAAAGTACTTTTCTTGAGATATTCAACATAGGTGGGTGAGTTATTTTGATAAACTTTTTAATGAAGTTTCTAAAAATACGATTGATTTTAGTGATTTTAATATCGTTAATAATAATAAAACGTTTCATTTTTATCGTCGCATTAAAAAAAAAAGAAGTTGATGCTTTAAAAAAAATCAAGGGTGGAAAGTCTGTAGGACTTGTGATATCCAATTGAAGTGTGAAAATATTTAGAACATTTGAGAGTTTCTTGGTTTACTAAACTCTTTAACATTATTTTAAAAACTAAAAAGATGTCTGAGTGGAGGAAAAGTATTTTGGTCCTCATTTTTAAGAATAAAAGGAATGCACGAAGCGCAAATTATAGAGGAATTAAGTTGATGTGTCATATTTTAAAATTATGGGAGAGGGTAATTGAACATAGGTTAAGACGCATCACAAACAGAGTATTTTGGTTCCCATTTTTAAGAATAAAGGGGATGCACAAGAGTGTGCAAATTATAGTAGAATTAAGTTGATGTGTCATACTTTAAAATTATGGGAGAGGGTAATTGAACATAGATTAAGATGTATTACAAAGATTTCTCATAATCAATTTGAATTTATGCCGGGCAAGTCTACTATGAAAGCTATAAATTTATGGAGAGGTTTAATGGAGAAGTTCAGAGATAATAAGGAAGATCTACATGTGATTTTTATTGATTTAGAAAAATTTTATGATAAGGTTCTAAGAGATATCCTCTGGAGAGTTCTTGAGAAGAAAGGTGTTGATATGACTTATATTCAAGTCATTAAAGATATGTATAATAGAGTTGTTACTTGTATTCGAACTGAAGGATGATTGACCAAATATTTTCCTATTTATGTTGGATTACATCAGGGATCGGCTATAAGTCCATATA